>JBBPBT010000347.1:6873475-6900757 GCA_037974875.1 Cicer bijugum
AATTAATTTAATGGGTTTTGTTTAAAAATTTTGATGAAATTTTGAATTTTTGTAAAAAAAATGATAAAATTGTTGACATTTTAAAACATAAAAGATTAAATTGTCACTTAAAAATAAAATAAAAGACTAAATCGAAAAAAAGATAAATTAAAGACTAAAACGTTAACTAAAATTAAGTTAAGGGACCACAAGTGGTATTTAGCCTAATTATTATTAAACTTTTTTTACATGAAAAACTCAAAATAATAATTTTCTTTTTACATGATTTTTTAATAATAATTTAAAGTGATACAAGTAGAATTAATCGAATAATATAATTAAATAAAGTAAATAATAATCTAATATTGCATATTTTTTGTCTTCAAATGTAACACTTGTAATAGGATAGAGTGAGTATTATATTGAATTTGTCCGTAGTGACTTCAATTCTAAGTTAGAGATTTTTTTTTTCTGAGTGAACTTTGCAGAAATTTCATTGTAAATTTGTGTTTAAAAAAATCTTTGTCAATACTTGCTTATGTTTGATAACTTTTGAGCATATATGGGTGAGTTTCTCATTATTTAAAAGGAAAATTAAAATCGAAAGGAATACATAGGCAATTAGGCATGACATTAAAATAACACCCACATGGCCAGTTAACAAAAATAATCATTGAGGTATAGGTCTTCCTTGAGTGATGCTCAAAACCCCATCAAACAGCATATATATTGTACCTATTTTCCTCAGTACAGGTACGAAACATCCATAATTGATGATTCACTATTTTCTCCATAAATTGTTATAAATAGAATCAAACAAAAGAATTCAGGATCAGATAAGCCCCATGATTTTTGGCCCCCCCTCCTCTTTTTTTTTTTTAATCATGTGTGATTTTTATAAGGGAAAACCCACGGTTGGATTTGAGATCCTAAGGCCAGTTAGTACTAGATTGAACAGCTATGATAATATATCATTCATCGTACGGTCAGGATCTATCTGTCGGCTGTAGAGAAGGTGCCACTTCACATACTTACACGCATTCGCTTCAATAATTCAAGATATAATAATAATTACACTAATATGATATTTCTATACCTCATGTACAGCAATACTAAATTTTTAATTTCATTTTATCTTTATATCTCTTTTTTATTACGTAATTAATATATTATTTCACTATTTTTATCTTTTATTCTCTCAACATACATGTATATGTCCAATGAGTGTCTATCAAACATAACATTTTTCTAATAATTACACTAATAGATATATTTTTAGATAATTAAATATTTTTTTTTATATTTACAACTCAGATGCTGATCTAATTAATATTAATTTAAAGAATTGAATATTAAAATTTATTTTTGTCGAACTCTAAATTATTATCTGATCAATTATAAAATTAAAGATGATCTTGTTATTGTGATTAGAATTTCAAATGATGACTTTTAATATTTATTCTTATTAATTATTATAATCATGGACTTAAATGTCATAAAAAAAAATATTTAAGAATTTGAAATAAAGTAATTATTATTATATTCTACAGCTGAGACAACTATTTAATGATATAAGAAATTTGAGGTGCATGTGATTCACCTCAACAGGCTATGCTGTTATGTTGATGATTTGTCTTGAGAAAACCAAGGCATTGTGATCCTCAAAGAAAGAAAAAACTATATTATAAATTTTAGCATAGTGCTAATAATGCGTGTATTAATTTATTTTTCTATTTAGTACTAATTTAATATATCTACATTGCTGGACCTGCCTTAGGCATCTCGTCCACAAAACTGGAATCACATTGGTCAAGACACTGGGATTTGTTTGGCATGCCTCTAACAAACCCCTCATGCAATATACCACTTCGTTTTCTGTGTCTTTAAAGTGAGAGAATCTTAAATTCTATACAACAGTTCTGTTTTGTTCTGTTCTTGTGTTCTATTTAATCTCCAACAGTATATAATGGCCAGAGCCTGATATGGAGAATGTGATAGCAGAGAAAAAGGACTAAGAAGGAGTTTGATTCTTGCCTTTTTCTTCACAGATCTTAATTCTTCTTTTCTTCTGTTGTCTTCTTGTTGTTGACCAGAAAATTGTGATATATAATTGAATTCTTGCAGGTTAGATGCTTTATTTCATTTCTTTCTCTACCTTTTGCTTTGGAATTTTTTTTCATAGTTTCCATGTTTAGTTTTGAAGACTATATGTTGATGTAAGTTTATAATTTCATGTCATATATATGTGTCGTAGTTTAATGTTAGAAAGTTTGTAAGCTTGAAGAACTTTTTTTTGAAAGATGAAAATCTTTTATATCATGCATGAGGAATAAGGTTTGGTATCATGCAGTGTAAATGTTAAGAATCTAGAAAGTTATACAAAAGCATTGCCTAAAACACTCTATCTTTTAAGACCCAAGTTTGTTTGCTGTAGTCCTGACAAAGGAGAAATTCATCATGAATAGCAAGAAAAATTAAAGTGATATGGTTAAAAAAATCAAGAAAAAGAGAGAACATAAAGTGTTAAAGGTTAGAGAAAAAAAATCAAGTTTATGGGTTTTCCTTATGTCCCTAACTATAATGATATTGCTTCTTCAAGCATCCTTTTTTTAATTGGGTATATGAAAAGAAGAGAAAAATGTTACCTTGATCATGTATTCAAACATTTCAATAATTGAAAGAATAGCTTAATTAATGACATCATATGTGTGTGTTATGAGAATTTAGTATTATTATGGTAGGAAAAATTTAACAGGTAAAGTTGTCGGGAGATTATTTATTTATTTATTGATGAGTTTCATTCAAATGTGGTCCAAAGTATTGGAAGGAGAGTAAGCATGAGAACAGACAAAACATACTAAAGGAAATTTATGTCATCATTTTGTACTAGTGTTTCAAGAATCAATTAGAACCATTATTATTATTTTTTTTCTATAAAAACAACTTTTGTTAATCATCACTTTTATTCTGTTTGAACTTTCCTTATTTAAGCTTAACTGTATATAAAGGTGGAGTGATATCATCAAGACACAAGTCTGAACATAAACTTCAGACAAACAAGAGTTGACAGCTTTTGTAGAAACTAAATAGATCAGTGATGGAGAAGGTTGTTAGGTCATGTGATAAAGAATACATGAGGATGGCCATGTTAAAGCATGAAGAAACTTTCAAAGAACAGGTACTTCTCTTTCTATTCCTTCTAGTTATTCTTTCATACTGCAAAGAATCACAGTAAAATGTGACTCATACAACTTCAAATGGTCGCATAAACATCAAAACCTTGATGCCGCGACCCAAATTATGTATGCAAACCTTGTTAAAAGAAAAACCACACCTCAATAAAAGTCGCAGAGACATCTAAAACCTTGATGTCTTGATCCAAATCGTGTTTGCAGACTTTTTAAAAATTTAAAAAACTACGTGTTAATTGAGTGATTAATGCGTCCTTCTGCATATTTTTTTCTAACCTTTGAAACCACTTCCATAAAAGGATTTTCATTGACACTAGAACTAATAGTTGTTGCATTCTCTTTCAGGTATACGAACTTCATCGATTGTATCAAATACAAAAGATACTAATGCAAAACATGGAAGCAAGAAGAGGTGTTGAAGTAAAAGAACAACAAGAATGGTATTTGAAGAGTGCAATTAGTTTAACTCAAAATGCTAATCATAATACTTCACAAAAAAAGCCTCAAATCAAATTTGATCTTGAAAGGCCTGCAGAGGAGGACATTGCAGAATCAGACAATGAAGGATTAGAAAACATTAATGAGACTGAGATTGAGTTGACATTAGGCCCTTCAAGTTACATCAACCGTAGCAAAAAAGTTGAAACACCAGTAACTTCATATTCAGGACATAGTTTGTCTTCTTCTTCAACAGGATCAAGTGATATAAACAAGACAAGAAGATCCAGGACACATCATCATCACCAAAGAGAAGAATCACATGGAATAATTAGAAAGAGTTTTGATATTGAAGAACAGTTAAGACAAGAGAGGTTAAAACAGTCACCTTGGTTTTTTCAAGTGTTGAATCTGAACATGACTTAGAAAGAAAGAAAAAAAATGAAAAATGTAAGGACAATGTGTGATATATTTTTAAAATTTGTGTTATGAGCTAACTTTGTGAATGATGTTTGTTTGGAATGTTGTGTCAATTTTTATCAAGTATGGTGGGGTTTGATATGTCACGCATTAAGACCACTATTTTTACTTTGTGCATAGAACAGAACCATTACTATTCTTAAGTCACATGCCACTGATATTTCTTTGGTCCACAGGGTTCTCACATTCCATGTCACTATCCTTTCATAGCTATATATGTAAGTAGAACTTATTAAATTCTACCCAACAGTTTAGCAGGCCGCGCATGGAAGAACTTATTTACAGCTTTATTTGGATTTATCTTATAGGAAAATTCTAACAGTACTATTTTCATAGGTGGTCCGCTATATATTGGTATCTGAAGTCGGTTAAAAAATTTAATGAGGATACACGCTGGCTTATAGAATTATAAGTTTATGTTTTTTTTTTAAATTTTTTTTTATTTTCTTTATTTTTATATTCGAGACATGACTTGATTGATATATATCAATAAAAACAAAAGAAAATGAATGTGTCACTCAAAATTCAATCCGTTGAACTAAGACAAATCACATCATTGTCTCAACTATAAGGATAAAAAAGATAGTAACTATTAGAGTTTTAAGTAATTTATAAATACTGATTTACCATATGAAGCATTCATGTATTGATATAATATTTGTGCAACTATTACTTAGAATTTGTTTATGATATGTTATTTTAATAGTAAAACTTAGAAAAGGCTATATAAACAAGTTATAATATATATTTATGAAAACTGTTTAACCACGTCTCCTGTTTTGATTATAGAAATGGTTTTTATATGAGCACTTAATTAATACAGTGTGTGGTTAATTACATAATTTACCCAAACAGACCTATATTGATGGCAATTAGATGTTCCACTTTAATTTGATTTTCACCATCCAATTCAACCATTCAACAAATAAATTTTATATATTGATTTTTCCATACTATGACAAACAATTATCTCTCCTATTTATTAAAACTAACATATTTGAGTTGTTTTTCTCTGTACATCTCTCTTATTAAAGCAATTGAACCCTGGCTGATTTAGTATATTTTTAGTGTAATAATACTAAAGTATATTGTTGCTGTACTTCATTAATCATTCCCAATAAAAATATTAATAATTATGGATAGTTCTATATATCTATGCAGCTGGAATAAACACCATTGGATGTTTTGGGTATGAAATCATTGCAAATAGGATTTACATATATGATAATGTTGTTTTATTTCCCTAAATGTCTAAAGTAGTTAAACATTTCTTTTCTCCTATAATCTATTTATTTTTCATCTATTACTTACAAATTAATTACATAACACCAACATTTCAAATTAAAATTTTGTTTAACACATACACGACACCCACGTATACAATTAATTAAATCACTTTCTATTTTTCTATTTTTTCTATTTTTATAAATTATTTATGATTATATAAGTGTTAGTGTCTTGTGAATATCTCATAGCTGAAATGATATAGTTACTAGCCAACAAGAAGTTGGAGAAACAGTGCTTGTCTGGTATCAATTCGACAAAAGATTCTCTATCACATATTTATAAACATCTTTTGACATGCTTAAGTTTGGATAGACCCAAAATATTTAATTAATTAATATAGTTGATGTCTTTAGCATATCCATGAATTGAAACCAAACCATGATCTATTTATTTCGTTGATTATTAGGCTTAGACATTATTAACAAGGACAGTGCTAGGCTGTCACTTCAACTATAATCGCATTTCTTAAAGCTTTTTATCCCAAATCACTCAATATTTTAAAGACATGCCCCTCTAATTCATGTTATCATACACTGTATTCTTCCAGGGATCTTATAGTCATTGCTAAGTTTTATGAACTTTGTCCTAACATTTATCAACTCATTCATAAATTTAATAAAACTGTGCTTTCGTTAAATTACACTCATACAGTCCTACTATACACAAAGTAAAATAATTATTTACTTTTATTTTATTTGTGTACGCTATTTCTTGTTAAAGGCATTATTTTTTACTACACAAATAACAACATCAAATAACACTAATATTTAGACACTGATAATAATTTAAAGGAATAAAAATGATTGAATGTAATCATTGATATTAGTATCGAACATTCAAATACATTTTTAAATTAAAGTGTTGATATTTTATAATTTTTTTTATAGTCACTTTTTACGTGATCATAAATTCAGAAAATTAAATTTTCTTTGAATTTTCAGCAAGAAGTATGTAAGAAATTTTTAAATAGGAGAGAGGTTAATGAAACTCCCCTGCTTTATAAATATAAATATGACACTTTCAAATATGATTTCATTTGTTGCTTGCAAAAAAGGATTATTCTAATACATGATATGTTACAACAGAAACTCGATAGAAAACATAAACGAAACAATAAAACACGAATCATGAAACACAATGTTTAGTAACGAAGTTCAATCAAGTAAATCTATGTATTCAACTACAAAGCATTATAGTTCGTCTTATTATTAGGGGAAAAAATTATGATTTACAACATCAAATCACAACAATATCCCCGAACCATACGCAGAAGACTTGCTTAGCTCGTTCATCCCTGCCCACTTGTCAGGACCTATGAGTTATACCCAACATTTGTCCCTTGCCACTTGTCAGCACCTATGAGCCATACAGAGCATGATAAGAACAATGATCGTTACATGGTTGATCATAAGAACAATGATTTTTCCAATTGATAAAAATGGTTGATCATAAGAACAATGATTTTTCCAATTGATAAAAGATATTGAATTGATTTTATGCTTCTTGTTACAAAGCAGATGTCCCTACTCACCAGGTAAAATACAAAGCAATCAATTCAAAATTCATATTATTTTTCACCTACCTTATTATGTAGACAACTAAACAGACAAATGTAAACAAAACATTATACCAATAACTTTAGAAAATTTCTACTAGTCTTTAGTTAACACTCCTCAAAATTATTTTTAGACTCCGAAATGCTTCTTAGTTCATTAAATGAACTTGGCACACTGAAGTGCATTAGTTAGTGTCTCAGTTGTTCCTCATACCTGCAATCTTTTTATGGTTTCTTCATCTTAATGTTTATTTTTGTTTAATTTCACCTAAAAAATTAGAGTTCGTTTTATGACCAGAAAAAGAAAGATAGGATAGAATAAACTATCACATCATGTCGCGTTTTAGTGTTTGATGAATAACACGATATAATAAGTTAATTTTATTAACTTATCCTAAGAGATGGCACAATAGTGCTTCATTTATATGAAATACATGGAGAAGTCACACACAAAGGAGATTCCGAACCTACACTGCCAATGTTGTCCATGTCTTTGCGGCTTTGCTTAAGCACGAAGGAATGAGAGAGAATTACCATTACTATCAACAATCAGGATCGGAGCATGGTTGGGTCCTATACCAAGGTATTTGGTTAGTTAGTACTTACACTAGTTAGTTAATTATTTTATATCAGTTAATTATTTATATGAGTAACCTCTCTTATATATTTACCATTTTCTTAATTCTTAATGGACATGAGACTAACTATTCACACTTGAAATCCATAATAACATTATCTCAATGATTAATATCACTCAATTTACTTTTCTATAACTATCTCTTATCAACTTAAAAATCTCAACGGTTGAATCTTAATTAATTAGACTGACAATAACTTAAAAATTATATGATTTAATAATTAGATATAACATAATTACGTTTAAAATTACTTGGAAATTTTGATTTAGATGAATGAACGGTTATATGTTAGGCTAACTATGATTTATGAATTATAATTTACATTATCCAATAGTTCAATCTAACTTAATTACACCAACAATGACTTGTAAATTATAATTTGAATGATCCAATAAATTAATCTGACCTAATTAAATTGATCTGTTGGATTATAGAAATTATAATTTCTAAGCTTTAGTTCGTCTATTTAGTTAAGATTGAAAATTGTTGAATCATTAAAATTGCGATTTCTAAGTTATTCTTTATGTAACTAGTTTAGATTGAACCGTCGGACCATCAAAACTAGAACTATAAGTTATATTTTATTTATTTATTTAAAAAATTCTAATTTTTATGATCTAACGATTCAATTTTAAAGAATTATACTAATTATGACTTAGAAATTCAAATTTTTATGATTCAACAATTCAATCTAACTCAATTAGACTAACTATAATTTTAAAATTATAAATTCAATGATCCAACAATATAATCAAAACTAAATCTAAATTCAAAAGTACAAACTTTAATTAATAATAATTTTAATATATACTACTATATTAAACATAGTTTATTTTCAAAAAAAAAAATTAATTAATATTATATATATAATCTATGAACAACTAACTTTGAGTTCAAAGACTTAACTCTTAAATTCTCATGAAAATGATATGAGACATATGGCCTAATGAAATGTGTCATTTATATTTCGATCAATGGTACTGAGATTTTATCTATGAATTATGCACACTTGTTCTATTGAATGAGTTTGTCTATCAATTTATTTGGGGATAATTGAAAACATAATTTACTAAGTAGTAAAATATATTTGAAGTTTTCTAATAATTATATTAATGTAGTAAAATTAAATAATTGGATTTAATGCGTCATTAAACCAATGCATCTGTTAAGTTACCAATGGTTACAAAAAAAATTTAAGAGTTGTTTTACTTTATCAATTGATACAAATTTCTCTATATTTCATGTTATATAGTCAAATTTGTCTCAAAAATATTTTTGAGTCATTGTTTTTTATGTGCAATTCACTTCAATGATTCTAAATTATTGATTCGCTTATTAATTTATTTACATCCAATATATATAAATTTATGAAAACAAATTGAACAAACTTAATGTAATATACACGCATATGCAATATACCCTCAATAGAAGATGCAACACATAATAGGTCAACAATAGGACCTTTCATTCTATCATTGACAAAAGTACCTTTCCGTATGTTCCCTCTTGGCATTGATAATGTGTACGATTTGATTGTCGGGAAAGATAGTAACTATGGTGTTCTTACAAATAAATATGCTCATTTTTTTTATGATTTTTATTTTGGGTCCAACATTTCTAACACTTTCTCTCTGGGATATGAAATGTCCTTAAATTTGCAAAAGGGATTATACTGAATGAGTGAGAATAAGATTGACTACTTATCTTGATTGTTCAATTTGCATCGCCCACCGTGAGTTTGATTCAACCTATCTTTAGAGACTATTCTAAGGTGAAAGTGGTCTCATACATTTTGGCTTTGAACCATGAATACTTCTAAATTGGTAAAAGTATATTTAGATGGTTACATTTGGATATTCTCTTTTCCTCAATTATTTTATTGCGAGTAAATTTTTTGATATTTTTATATATTAAATTTAATATTATTTATTTATTATTATAATCGAACACAATTTTTTATTTTTTAAATTTTTACTGTAAATTGAACGGTTTAATTATCTTAAATAAATTATATTAAAAAAATCATGTTTTTTACTAATTTACATGCATTTTGATTTTTATTTAAATACTATATCTTGGACCCGCATCAGTACTCGATATCAATATCATACCTTTAGTTATTCATCCTAGCATTTTAAAGTGCAATTCTTTATCAGATTTTTACACAATTTCCTTACATGATTGGTTGAATATTAATTTACTCAGTCATAAGAGTTTGCATTATATATACTAATATACATGGCCTCTTATTTATTTGCCTTCGGAGTGAACTGTTTATGGAAAGTTAGGAATAAAATGATTTTGGATGATGGACATATGAGTGTCATGGATTTTGTTCACTAGGTTTCATTCTATTCGTATAAGAAATTATTCAGTACAATCTTCTCTCTAATAGGACATTGTTGTCGAATAACCTACATCAGAATGATGGTATTAGTCGGTCTTATCCGCTTGTTATTTGGGTGAAGATTAACTATAATGAAGTTGTTATAAATTGTGGTTTACCATCTTCATGAGACATGAGATTACGTTGTTTCGGCATATTATCAATATTACTAGTGTGATATGTGAAGTTAAGCATGTACAGTATGTTGCTAAACATAGTTATTGGAACATAAAGTATATTAATGTGAATTTAAAAATTTGTTGAAGTTTCGCGTTGAAAAACTCTAATATGTTGAGTAGTTTTCAACTTTATTACTTAAGTTTCATATTGGATAATTATTATATGTGGGTTTGTTTTCATCATTTTATAAAAATGTCAAACTCTTGTGAAAAACACGCTAAAGTTTGATGCATTTCTCAATTTTCTTTTTTCTCCCTCTTTTGTTTGATGCATTTACGAGTCATTTCTCTCGTTTCTATTTGTCCCTTAATATTTTAGAGTCGATTTGTACCTTAGACCATTCAATCGATTTTTAGAGTGATTTTTATGTTGTAGTCTCGTCAATTTTTGAGTGGTCCTAATACCACTATCCTTTAAGAACAGTTTTTATGCCGTAGTTCTTTATCCTTTTAGAGCGATTTTAATGTCGTAGTCCCGTCGATTTTTTATTGTTGAAATTCTCACATTAGAATTCTCTCATATATTGAGTAGTTTTCAACTCTATAAATATGTAAGTCTCACATTAAATAATTTAACATATGTGGGTTTGCTTTCATCACTATATAAAGAATGTTAAACTAATGTGAGAAACACATATGCATTTTCTAACTTTCTTTCTTCTCCCTCTTATGTTTGATACATTTTCGAGCCCATTTCTTTACGCCCCTTCATATTTTAGAGCAGTTTTGTACCTTAGTCCATTCGATCAGTTTTTAGAGCGGTTTTTATGTTGTAGCCCCGTCGATTTTTGATTGGTACTAATATCACTATCCTGAGCAGTTTTTATGTCGTACTCCCATCGATATTTTAGTGGTCATAATACCACTATCCTTTTGGAGTAGTTTTTGTATTGTAGTCCCGTCGATCTTTTGGTAGTCCTAACACCACTATGAGTGATTTTGGTATCAAAGTCTTTTAGATCATTTTTTTAGTCGTAGTTTACGAGTTGCCATAGTACCATATTACTAGTGGCTTTAATCGCTATATTGAGAGTGACTTTAACCGTCATACTGAAGGTGTAATTCTAGAACAGTTTTCTACATTATACAAAATAATTCAGATACAATTTGTCTAAGTTGTTTTATTCTGGGGACTTCGTGGTTGATAGTCTGTCTTGCACAATTTAGGCAGTGTCGCGAAACATTTTAAAGAGAGCGACCTAGTCCGCGACTAAACTCAATAATATCTTCAATGATATAAATTTATTTTGAAACAATTTTTCGAAACTCAGAAACAACAATTTTAAGACTTTTTTTGTTATGGAAACCGAAGAGTTTACCAGACTTAGTTTTATTGCGTCTGATTTCAATAAAATGTTTCAATTTGAGGCAAACATAAAATAATAAGTAAGTTGAATAATTAACTCAATGGACTTGTAGATGATTTGTATGACTACTACAATTCCAACAATATTGCTAGAGATATTTGAGATGCTCTGAAGAAAAAATATGATATCGAGAAAGTTGAGGCTAAAAAGTATATTGTGAGACCTAGAGTATCAGATGACCGATGATAGATCCGTGGAGACTCATTGCCGTGAAATTCAAAAGATACCTTATGAGATTATCTCTTAAAAATGTCTTTTTCTATTTATATGTCATGTGATTTTATAAATCGGTAGTCAAATAATAAAAGTGTACAAAATTTAATATATATATATATATATATATATATGAACTTGATAGGACATTTCATCTAAACAAAACAAAAATTAAAATATTAAAATTCAAGCATTAATGACATAGAGGGCGCCACACGAGTTGTGTGGATAAAAGCCAATTAAATGGTTTGAATTGGAAGGAGTTGTGTAGTTATGAAGTTTAGATACTCTAAACATAGAGATTTATTTGATGCCAATATGAATGGATACTTGTGAATACATATTCTATAAAAATCAAAATAATAAAGAAAACAATTTTTTTGAGATAGGTAGAAATAGTAATATATCTCATCTTCCTATAACGACGTGTTCCTCTAACCTCCACATCTTGCTCCTCTAACCTAGGTTCTTAGTCTTCCCCATTCCTCTAACCTTGACATTGCAACCCTAAACTCGTCGTCGACATTTATCGTCACCACTTCTTTCATCTGAAAATAATTAATTGGATTTATGTAATGCGTGTTTTTTTAATTGTTCTTAATGTTTGTTTCTATGTATTGTTATATTGTTTGAAATAATAATAATAATAACATGACATGGATTGATGGAATCCTTTGAGATTAAATATGAAAGAATTTGTGGATCTAATAATTGTAATAAAAAATGTATCCTCTATATGGGTCCAGATTAAAACAAACTATGTAATATCTTGGTAGCAACCTATAGTATTGTAATTCACGTAAATACTATTTATTAATATATTATTTTCCATACGTTTATCTTTTATTTTATTGTGTTTAAATCAATATATCTGACTTTAAATTTTTTTAATGTTGCTTGGTTTCATAAGCTATTTCATTATAGTACAATTGACCAATTCAATGAAGAAAATAATTAATATTCTTTTTTTTTAATGAGAATCAAGTCGGTTACTTTGTTTCTTTCAATTTTTAGACTTTAGAAAACTCTGAATTGTGTTTACGATTCCCTAATGATAATGTTACTTGTTTGTATAATTTTTTTTTTAAAATAGGATAATGAAGAGAATAGTATTGTCATGGTCAACTGCGAGTTTTCACCATGTTTGAATTATATATATACTACTTATTAGCAATTTAATTACTACTCTAGCTAAACGTACATTATTTCTTCATTTAAATTCTTTGACATTTGATTACATTTATGTGCTTTTTATAATTTATTTATCTTCTGATACATTTTATAGCTGATAAAACATAATATATAATGTTGTCATGCTACTTTAATAACTTGATTGGCCTAAAAATAATGATATTTTTCTCTATTTTAGTCTAGTTCTATATCTTCACATTTTTAGAATTTGGAGTTGGTCATGTCTTGATGCATTTAAATGTGTAATGCTCTGTGTGTTTATTTGGTTACATGGTTTTCAAACGTCTTGCATGTTTTACATAGGTGTGATGACAAAAAGAGAAGGTTTATTTGATTATGTGGTTTTTAAACGTGTTGTATATTTTACGTAAGTGTGATGACAAAAAGAAAAGAAAAGATAAATAAAAGTTTCTTAATCTTGAAAATTGGTGTATGCTAATTTGTGGTGAAGTTCTTATCACTCACAAACCATAGATAGAGTTGATATTATTAGGTTCTATCTTCAAATTTAATAGTTAAGTATTATCAAATTTAGTAGATAGATGTCTATTTTTAAGTAGTGTTTTTTGAGTTTACTCTTTTTGTCTCTCTCTATATATATGAGTTTATATATAAAAAAATGTATATAAACTTTCTAAGTCGGTTGAAGTTTATCTAACTTAACAACTAATGATTTTTTAAATCATTTATTTTTAAGTTTAATGTGAATCCGACATAATAAGGAATCTATAATTAACTTACAAGTGTCTCAAACAAAATTATATCTTATATCTTGAGTGAAGGTTGTCCCTTTGAGAGAAAAATTCACTCCATAGGAATGTTAATCCTTTGAAGTGAGAAGCAAAATAGAAAGAAACTAAACGGTGTACAATAAATTTGAATGAAATGAAAAAACTGTGTAAAATAGATATTACGATCATTTAAATTATACGAAAATAATAAATTAATCGTTTTTTCTTTTTATAAATGATTACACAGTTTATCTTAATTTTAAATTAACTAAATTGAAATTCATATACATGAGCAAAGTTGCGTCCCCTTCTTTGTATTATATGCTCGACGCAATGGCGATGATACAGAATAAAGTTGCCACAATCCCATTCAGAATTTTGGATCAACATACTCCAAAGCCCATAGGACAGGCGACGTCTCTGGCATAAATGCAAGGAGTATGATATAGGATATTGTGGAACTAGATTTGATTCTGAAAGTGATTTGGTACCAACCAAGAAATTTTGATCATAAGTATCAAAACTTGTCGATATGAAAGGAGAGAAAAACAAAGTAATGCATAGAGATAATCTATCATATATATTATAATCTCAAAATCACTCAAAAAAAATTAATATATAATTATAATATTAAATTATTTAAGAGAAATTGTTATCGTATTCAATAAAACAAGTTAATCACAAAATAATGAAATCATTTAAGATTTATTTTATAATAATGTTGTTGTTTTACTTCTGTAATTGCATTACGTTGGTCAACAACTTCTTTCCTCCTATAATCTATTTATTTTCCATCCTTCACTTGTAAATTATGTAGCACTAATATAACTTTAGAGGAAGATATCTCTAATGTTTGACACATTAACAACAACATTAACACATGTAATTATATTCAATTTTTTTTATTTTTTTTAAATTATTATTATCGTTATTTATGTATTGTTGTTAGTAATGTATCTGATTTTAGGATTAATAGTTCTTATCTCAAATCACATAGATAATACTAGCCAATAAAAAGTTGGATAAAGGGTGTTTGTCTGCAATCAATTGCACAAAAGATTCTCTACCACGTATTTATAAACATCATTTGACATGCTTAAGTTAGGATAGTCCCAAAATATTTAATTAAATACTATAGTTGATGTCTTTGTCTTTGGGATATGCATGAATTGAAACCAAACCATGATCTATTTATTTCGTTGATTATTAGGCTTAGACATTATTAACAAGGACAGTGCTAGGCTGTCACTTCAACTATAATCGCATTTCTTAAAGCTTTTTATCCCAAATCACTCAATATTTTAAAGACATGCCCCTCTAATTCATGTTATCATACACTGTATTCTTCCAGGGATCTTATAGTCATTGCAATGTTTTATGAACTTTGTCCTAACATTTATCAACTCATTCATAAATTTGATAAAATTGTACTTTCGTTAAATTGCACAAATGATCCTTTATTCTTATTGTATTTTTGGGTGTGCTAGATTTCTTGTCAAAGAGATTATTATAAAGTATTTGTAGTTCCGTCTTATTATTATTATCGGTGAAAAGAATTAAATTTTTCAATGTCATAACTCATATTTAAATACTACACTTCAAATCAAAATCATACTTCAAAATCATACTTTTAAATACTACACTGTCACAACTCATATTTAAATCGTCTTTATCCACTTTTGAGTACATGTGAATACTTATGAGTCATGTTCAACGTGATATTTTGTGCTTATTTACACGGATGGTTTTCCAATTGATAAGAGATATTGAATTGATTTTATTCTTGTAACAAAGCAATCAATACAAAATACATATTATGTACACAACTAGGCAGATAAAATATATATATATACCAACAAATGTAAACAAAACAATTATACCAATAGCTTTAGAAAATTTCTACTAGTCATTAGTTAACACTCCTCCTTAAAAAAATGTAAACTCCGAATTCCTTCTTAGCTCATTAAATAAACTTGGCACACGGAAGTGCATTAGTTAGTGTGCAGTTGTTCCTCATACCTCCAATACTGAGTTATGAATCATGAAATTATTTAAGTTTAGGATAGTAATTGAATGTTTGCTAACTTTTTCTGGTTTCTTTATCTTAATGTTTTGTTCTTGTTTAATTTCACCTAAAGAATTAGAGCTCGTTTTATGATAAGGATAGAATTAGAGCTCTGATACCGAGGCACGCAGCCACATAGTAACAGATAGAAGAAAATATTTGGTTTCAGTGGCGATAATAGGTGTGTAACAAATTTGTTCCGTTTGATCTACAATTTTGATAGGTTATTTCTACCACTTAGTTTGTTATTTTAATATACCGTCTGAGTAGATTTAGCTTCTCTGATAGTTAATTTGGAATACTCACTTTTGTTAGATTGTTGTTATTGTTGATTGATATTAGGAATACTCTCATTAATTATTATAGTGGAAGTTTTTATTGGACTAAGTTTCATGGTTTTTATTCTCAATTTGAGATAAGTTTTCCACGTTAAAATTGTCTTTGTTTCATATTTAATTTTCTGTCAATTATTTTTGTTGTGTGAAATTGTATTTTATATTTGGCCATTTATTTATATAGGTGGGAGAAAAATATTTACATTATTGAGATAATTATCTCTGATTTTTTTCCAATATATTCTAGTATGTGATGAGCCAGCACGATATCATAACGATATCATAAGTTAATCTTATTATCTTATCCTATCTTGTCGTTTTCGAACTCACTATTCAATGGAAAAGCTTGAAAATCTAAAGAGATGACACTAGTGCTTTTCTTTCATTGATATTTATATTTATATGAAATACATGGAGAAGTCACACACAGCCATACCATATTGTAAAAACAGAACACACCCATTATCATTAAGTAGTTAAACATAACTATACAGCAAAGTACTACTACTATGTAAACAAAACAATTACACACATTGTCAAAGAAGTAATTTAGAAAAAGTGTTGGGGAGTTTCAATCAACAAAGGGATAAAGATTATAAATACCAAGAGACGTTGACACCACATGTGTCTTGTTTAACATTTATTTAACTTATTTCTATTTAATGTAGGACTAACTAATCACACTTGAATTCCAACAACAAAAATTACCAATAGTTGGCTAACATGTATCATGCACGATATAAACAATTTCAGGATATGGAGAAGCGTCGAATCTTGTCTGGTTTTACAGGATCTTTGAGATGTGTTATGCCATGGTTTTGACGTGAAAAAGGAGAAAGACGGCCAAGTTTTCTGGACACTGAGTTTAGGAATGATTTTTTATGCAAAGGAGGCTTATCAGCTGAAGGTGAAGTAACATTTAATAAAGGACTACTAACAGCTGATTCAAGTTTACATTTTTCACTCTCTTTTATTTTCATTGTAAGCTTCGCTATCTCTAATTTTAGTTCTTCGTTTTCTCTTCTTAATTTTGAGACCTCATTTGAAACTGGATAAAGCTCAGACGAGTATACATTCCGCTTTTCAGGTGTCAAAGGAGATTCCGAACCTACACTGCCAATGCCGTCCATGTCGTTGCGACGGCATTGCTGATCATAATAGAGAACTTGAGCCACATTTTGGACAGGAAGCCTGTTGTTTTGTGCTGCGTGCGCGCGTGCTTCTCGTGATAGCTTCTGGCAGTCCATCATGCTGCAAACTTTCTTTCTGTCCGTATCACTTAGATACGGATGAGTCTGAAAATTTTGAATTCTAATAAGAAAGTTATATGAGAAGAATTCTAGAGTTAAGTCCTTGATTTCAATGATAATATTATAAGTTTAATTCTGTTATGTGTCAAAAAAACTATGTTCACATCAAACAGCTGCACCGTGCAACTGCTGTAGTAGATCCATTTACATCCTTAACCACTTGTGTCAACCCCAATTAACTATTTCTTAAAAGCATTGTCTCTACGTAAGTATCCCATTTAATGCTTAGTTATTAAAATATATAGTTTAATTGAAAAATAAAAGTTTATGTTATTTGGGATATCAACACTTAAGGAAAGAGTGTACAATAAAACCATATTATATAGTATAGAAAATAGAAATGTACCTTAAGATAGATGTCTATGGCTCTATACATTCCATCTTCTGTTGTTCTTGATTGTTCAGGAATTAATTTAGCAAGACTGATAAATTTTGGAACTGATAAGTTTCTGTCGGTGGCTATTTCAGTAAGGTAACTCTCCAATAGCTTTCCAACCTGAACAATATCCCTTTGTGGAGGAGCATAATATTCATCAGCTGCATTGTAGGCTGAATGATTTCCCATTTCAGATTCAAGGTAATTCATCATGATTCTTTTTACTGTATCTACATCGAACAATGTGTCTCCGGTAAATGAATTATAAGAAGGAATAAGAAGATCTTCCAAAACAGCTTGTTCTAACTGCATGGATATTCTCCTCTCCAAATCAAACCTGCAAGCAACAGTTGTCTCTAGATATATTGCTGCTCTAAGCCACAGAGAAAGAAAGCTCACAGACATTGAATTCTTCTCCCTTGGCATAAGGCTCACTAGTGTCTCTAAAATAATCCTATTCTCGTACTCTTGTTGTGGTTCAATCTCCTTCCTTTCCTTTCCAAATATCTCCTGCTCCAAATAAAAGTCAAGATTCAGGCACTGCTTAATTAATTAAGCAGCTATAGCATAAGCGTTTATCATATAAATGCTTACGTTTAAGCTATTTCTATAATAAAAGATGAAATAAAGTCAAATTATTTTCATATAAGCTAAAAGTTGTTCTCGTAAACTATCATGAATAACTTATGAAATAAGCTGAAAACAATTTATAGACATGTGATAAACTGTTTTCATAAATTTTCGCAAACAATCTTAAAGAATTTATGCCAGTAGATAAACAAAAGTAAATCAATTCAAACAAACCATCAATATATAAAGAACAAAGAGTTTAATACCATATAATGATACTATAAAAAAGTTTTACACATATGTCCAGTTACATATTACCGTGGTATCAAGTTATAATGGGAAAAAAAGGCCTTGTATAGTAAAGGGTCTTACCAAACCTCTGAGAGATTTCTGTGAATAAAGCATTATAATAGGACCAATACCACACTGTTTAAACCCTCTTGCCATTAATGCAACTAGAACTCTTTGAAAAATGTCAATTCTGAGAACTGTTAGATCTTCAGCCCACCAATCAACAACTGGTCTCTGTTGAGATGCAGTGGAAGAATTCGTTCTTTCATTGCTACTATCACTTCTACCAGATGAACAAAACTGACTTTCCTTGGATGCTAAGTATGCTATCGCATCGATGCATCGACTAATCAATTTCGCTTTCTCTGCAATTGGAAGAAGTGTTTCTGATATATGTAAAATAGATATTGCACCTGACATGCTCTTGAGCGCAACTTCATTCAAGTAAGAATCAGTTCTTCCAACCAAATTTCCAACTGAATAATCTTCTGTCATCTCAAGATACTCTGCTATGCATCGAAGCATAGCGATGTTTTCGACGCTTATTTCGAAGTTTATCCCGTAGCAGAACTTTGCTGCTAGTTCAAATCCTTCTGATCCACCAGGGACATCAAAGAGTTCAATTATTGGAACTTCAGCCGC
The DNA here is from genome assembly GCA_037974875.1 of Cicer bijugum. Lineage (NCBI taxonomy): Eukaryota > Viridiplantae > Streptophyta > Magnoliopsida > Fabales > Fabaceae > Cicer > Cicer bijugum. The sequence goes on from JBBPBT010000347.1 coordinate 6,892,700, forward strand.
ATCACTATATTCTGAAATGAGCTTCCTTATGTATCCACTCTTGGAAATTAATGGAAACTGCAAATTACATTAGAGATATGATCAAGAATTCAATAATTATTCATTTTAATAATTAAAAACTCTGCAGTACTATCTATGCATCTATCGCAGCTTACTAGGCTGAGACAGCCACAACACATGGATCAACAAATGCAGCAACACTGACAATTAATTACCAAGTACTAGAAATCATTACTCTCCATTTAATGATCCTGAGATTAGTAAATTTGATATTTGAATTGCTTCATTATACCTTGTGTAATGAATAGGAAGCTTCGCCAATTTGAATAGTGACATCACTTGGAATCTCCTGGGAATAATTCCTGTAAAAAGTAGTTCAATTCAAAGGTTTTCAGTAATTTTCATCATCATATCCAAGAAAAAGTTAACATTAGCATTGGTAAATGCACCTTACATATAGAAAAAGCTGAGAACATTTGGCAAAATAACAAGCAAAAGTAAGAGTTTGAGATAGAAGCATACCATTCACTTGTTCTCTTCATGGCACTAAAACTGCAATGCAACTGCGAATTAAGGCTGTGCTGGTTGCATTTGATCGTAATTTTCTGAAATGTCTAGTGTGGTGTGTGCTTTTATTAGAGTTTGGGTGGAAAAAATAGTTACTATATAGGAGGATATAGATTGTATGCAGTCCTGCGATCAATACATTTGTGATCATTTGATTAAGATCAGATGATTCAGATTTTATGATCATATTTTAAATTTAATAAAAATAGTAATTTCTTTTTTTGAAATATAGAGTATCGGTCAATTTTAATTAAACGGTCACAAATATACTAAATGAAAGACTGTATGATATACAGAATGCAAGACTCTATGGAGTTTATTTGAGTGCATGCATTCCTGATCACATATAGTTGCATGTTAATATGATTGGAGTTTAACGGGGTCTGTACTTTATTTCAAGTTGGAAAGTATGAGTGACTTTTATTCACAAAAGGTGCCTTGTCCATTGTGCTTTTTTGAAGAAGATTTTGCTGTTATCTCTGTCAGATTGTGTTAACCGTCTGACCAAAAGCAAAGGAAACTATTATTACTCTCTCTCCTAATAATGAATCTCACTTTGAAAAAAAACAATTATCTCAAAATTAATGTGAATTATAATTTTCACATTATAATGCAGAAAAAGACATGCAGACTCATCCAAAATAATTCTTGAAATTGTCCAAACTGACAAACAGAGAAAATGGTCCATCACGATGGATGTTGTTGCTTTTTTATGATGTTGATTTCGATTTCCACCACAATTGTATTAAGATTTCAATAATAGAACTAGTTTCGTCTATTTCAAACTTGGAAGAGTCACGCAAAAGTATCTTGAAAAACCTACTTCAAATTTTCTTGTAAGTTATTGTAAATAGATAAATGAAGTTAATATGTCAATAGCTTAAATTATATTTTGTCAATTAATGTGAACTTTTAGACAATCTAATATTATATAATACGAATTCAGTATAGGTACTCAAAACATCTTTTTCTGTAAGAAACAAGCATCCCTTCTTTTGCTTCCTGTGTTTCCATTACTTGAGTTCGTGAGTAGGACACATCGTTAGACAATTGGTCTCCCAATATTAGTAAATAGCTAACTTAGCATATTAAATTATTAATATATATATATCATATTATATTATATGTTAGTGTTATGATTAGAGCCATAAAAACAAAATAAACGCTCTAATCTACTCATGACTAATTTTTTTGTTAGTTGAGATTTTTCTATTTTAAAAAAAATGAGAAACAAATTTCTCGAGAAAAATTGAATATTTTTTATAAAACTTTTATTATATATTTTTAAAATTGGAAAAAGAAAAAATTAAAAAAAAATCTTGAAACTAATTCATTTTATCATAAATCTGAAGAAAAATAAATTATTTGAAAATTAACAATGAAAAATCAGATTCATAGTTTAGAAGTTTTTCACGACACAAAATTTAAATTTTTTTAAATACAATAGTTTTGAAAAAACAAATTTTTTAAGTGTTTCGAAATTCAAATTAAATTTAATAAGATAAAAAAATTAAATAAAAAAGATAAAATAGATAATTTGTATAAAAAATAAAATAGAAGTATAAATATAAAAATATAAGATATAATTTTCATATTTGTAGTATATCAAGTGAATAGAATTTTCAAACTCTTTCATTCCGCACCTCAACTACCGGACTACCCAAAGACCTTTGTTGGATTGGATTGTCTTGGCTGGCTATCCAAATAATGCAGCACAAACCTCTTATCTATGTCCATATCTATCAAATTCATTTAATTAGAGAGTAATACCCCACAACACCATTGCTATTGTTTTCAACGATCAATCCATAACAGCTTTTATGCTTCGTTACCAATAAGCGACAACACAATAGATAAGCATTAAAACGACATGAGCATGACTTCTTAAAGTAAAGTACGGACGTGATTGTCGTATTATGTTTAATCCATCATGTGTAAGATCAAAATTAATCACTATTTTAGTTTCAATTTCCGATCCACTACACCAATTTGATCGGATTCTCTAATTTCTATACAAAATCTTATACAACTTTAGGGCATATATAGTACTAGTATGAAGAGTATCAATTATATGCACTATAACATATATATATTCAATCCTTAGTTAATTCAGTCATATCTTCTTATCAATGATTTTTATATTTGTACTTAACATTTTTGGTTTACCTAATATTATTAAAAATCTTAAAAATATGTCGATAAATTATATAGACAGATGTCAACTAAGAGATAACGTCGAAGTCAAAGCAAAGTAAATATTTCATTAACGTGTATAATTATTGAGAATAAATACACATTCAACAATTTTAGACCAACAACAAAAATTGAATATGGTTGACTGGAAGTGAATATTTGTTAAAATTAGTTCAACCAAAATAAATGTACATCATGAATGTACTTAACTACTTCATCTATAAATAAAAGTTTTTACTTATTTACTTATAAAAACAATTTTTGACTAAACTAACTAAAATTTTAAAATTAAAATACAATTTTTAGTATTGCCATAGACTACTTCATGTTCAATGCTTACACCACTTGACATTGACGTCGTAACATTCATCCTCATTCACCATAATGGACCTACACATTATGTATTCTTAAAATACTTAGACACCACATCTCAACTCAAAATCTTAAGACATTAGGTTTATGGGTCATTCTCCTTATATATTCAATATAGCCTCTATTCCTAATCAATGTGAGACTAACTACTCATAATTGAATTCCAACTGCATTGAAGGGGGTTTTCTTGTTGATTGGAAAGAGTATGTTGCCTAAGTGGATTAAAGTTGCTAGCTATTTATGAGATTGAAAGAGTTTATAGAATAACATATTGCATATTGATAAGTTATTTCATTTTGAGCTTATTCATCTCAGTTCTGCATATAATTTATGAATGAAAACATTTTAATTTTATTTTATCATTTATTATAGTAGTTTATGTATAAGTATTTATATGATAAATACTATAAGTGTTTAACTATATTTTTTATTCAAATAGTATTGTTTTAGTGTTTTTGTAAATAGTGGTCAAAGTCGCACCGTGGTATCTGATATTGCATAAAATTGCAGTTAAATGAGGTTCATGCAGTTTAAATATGGTGGCGACGAAATCTTATCTTTGAGGACTACGTAAAACCTTGGTTGTGTTTGAATTGTTAAACTATGTTTGTAGTTATGTTTCTCTTTTTTCTATATTTTTTGTTTAGGGCGATGTCATGTTCGGTATGGTTTGATCCGTACAGCCGAATATTTTTTTCATTTTTAAATTATTGTGGTAGCTATCTCTGCTTCTCTATAGTAAAGCCTTTGATGTTTTGAATAGTATCAGAATGTCACTATTTACAATATACTTGCACCCAAGGAAAACAAATTAACAAAATAAAGAAACGGAAAATATGAATTTGTCCACACATTTTAAGGGTAGCTATTTTCTAATTGTTCTTCCTTGGTATTATTTCTAGTAATGTAGACTTTGGATTTGAAAATTATGTTGATGTTATTCAGATTCAAATAGAATAACTTGACTGATTGTGGAATTTGATCATACATCACTGTACATTGGGGACAGTTCTCTATAATATGTGCCATGAATTTGTGATATCAAAGTATGAGTAAGGATCACTGATATCTGCATATGGTGTCATGTTGCTTTCAAGGCCAAGTTATTATGAATCATGAATTGTAAATATTTAAATGAGTATCAGAGGGAGATCTAGGAAAGAAAAAAAAAATGACGATTGTACTCTGAGTATGATATAGTATTTATTGTTGCTTTAATTAATGTATTTTCAAACCATCTTATTCGATGGAATTAGTCTCTGCTCATAATTTGTTTCTAAAAAGCATTTTTAACATAATATCTACATTTTTGTAATTCTTGGATATCCGATACAAATGACATATTGAATTCCAGCCATGATTGTTGAGCTTGGACTTGGTTTGCAGGTAGCAATTGCCTCTAATTGTGCTTTACATTTATTTATTGGGCGATACATATACAAAATTAGTCTATTTATTTTTAAAATCAATAGTTTTTGTTCATTTATCAATTTTTTAAATTAAAAAAAATAACGATTTGACGTATTTTAAATAACATGATATACAATTTTATGATATAGAATTTTCTAAATACATTAATTATTCATATGTCATTAATTAAATTAAAAATATATAGAAAAAAAATTGAAGTTGAAGGTTAAGTTTTTATGATGTTTTATTCGAATTTTATGGGTGGTAATAATTATATATTATCATATGACACATTATTTAAAAATTTTTACGTTGCTATTTTTTAGTTAAAAAATTAGATAAATTATAGAAATTGTCAACCTTTAAAATAAAAAAATTAATTTCATAAATCAGTAAAAATTGGTGATTAAAAATGCAATTAAGCTATTGAATTTATGACTACAACTAGGTTGAGTATATCTATGAATAATTGAATATTATTTTGCATATAGTTATTGATCATGTGAAAATTGGAAATTTTAAATATAAAATAATAGTAGAAATTAGAAAAGTAAAATATAAATTAAATAATTAAAAACTACATTTATCGATACCACACAATCAATAATGTATATTTTATATTATGTATTTAATTTTTGCCTTAAAACCATCCAAATTTAAGCATGTTAATAGTTTTCAACAACCAAATTAAAAGCTTTTTGGTTCATTTACATAGATCAAACAATAACATAATATCATATTATGGGCCATACAATTGAAATCTACAACCTTTTTAGTGATTTGACCATAGTTTTTCTATGTATCCCCTTATTTTAACTATAGAATTGACCTCCATTAATCCATTTGATACTTTCCCGTCTAAAGTTTTTGTAGGTCTTCTTCCCACATGCTCAAATCACTAAGACATGATTCATTAACTTCTCCATAGTAGTTGCTACATTGATTTTCGTTCTAATCTATTCATTCTTAATCATATCTTATCTTATGTGTCTACTATCATTTTCATTTTTCTAACAAGCTTATTTTCTTGTTTGCCCTTTACTCCTTGAAGTTCAATTTTATACAAGCATGTCAATAGTTCATTATATTTTACAACATTTCTTGATTTTCCATGTGATTCAATTTCTTGTTGAATTGCAACTATGTTTCTTACATCCATCCAATTATAAATTTGATCATCCTTAATTTTGTTATGAGATATTAGAATACTTTTGGCCAACAGATGCAAGTAGACTTTTTTTTTCTGTTGTCTATTCTATTATTTGATTGCATTATATAAAAAGTATACATATCCTTAAATTTTATATCATATCATCTTCATTGCTTACCGTATAAATTTATTTGTTTGCTTTGAGGGTATTTTGTTAAGCATTTGGTGGTGGCCGAAAGATTGTTGATGAAGCATTTAGATGTTTCAGGTTATTGGTTATAAGATAAGCATTGTCACGCTCTTATGAATAAGTATTGTAGAAGATATTTGAGAGTCAAACCACTCTACCGTTTTAATATATACTCTAAAAAGGTTCAAGACTCTTGTGAGCGCAATTATAGCCACAATAGCTGTTCAACAAGCCCTTCACGAGCTTTTGTATGTTGTTTATGGGAAACGTGATGTGAGATGTCTAATGTTTGAGGTTTTTTACGTTGAACAAGTTCAACCTAAAAGCAATTTATATATGAAGAGACAATAGTGACACTCAATGATTCATGAACTTTAGTTTTTGCTATATATACCTTTCTTATCTTTTCTACCCTCTTGATTTAGGTGATCAACTTAATGGTCGAGTAGGTGAATTTATTGATATTTTATATTTTAAAATATCAACAATGTTGTCTTTTTTCATACAAAAATTCAAAAAAATCTTCAAATTTTTCAAACAAAACCCATAAAATTCGTTATCATCTTCAATAAAATATAAATTTAATCAAATTCATAACTTAAAGCTTGAAATAAACTCATATTTTCATTCTTTATTTGATTTTGTTGGAGATGAAAATATGAGTGTATTTGAATATTTGAGTTATGAATTTGATAAAATTTGCATTATATTGAAGATGATTATTAATTTTATGGGTTTTGGTTGAAAATTTTGATGATTTTTTTGAATTTTTTTTATAAAAAAGGATAACATTGTTGAAATTTTAAAATATCAAATATCAAATTGTTACTTAAAATTAAAATAAAGGATCAACTCGAGAAAAAAAAGTTAAAGAACTAAAACGTTATCTGAAATTAAGTTAAGGGACCACAAATGTAATTTAGCCTAATAAATAAGTCATACATACTAGTCTTTTAGAAAACAATCATGAAATCTTATAAACAATCATAAAATCTTATGAAACTCTTTAGACACATATAGCCTCTAAAAATTTGATAATCATGATCTATCCACTTAATCAATATTATTAACTTGTTTCACTTGAAAAAGTAGTTTGAATAGTCAATTCATTACACTCTTTGAATTAAATCTAAATAGTAATTCAAGGATTGAATTTAGTGAACTAAATGCGTAATTTAATATAACTTAAAAACTAATGGTGAAAATAAAATATACCTGAAATTACAAAATTAGGAAAATAAACAGTTAAATAACCAAACCGTTACGCGAAACATAAAGGACTTCAAGATGTGTTTTGTCTAATATTTATTTTGAATATCATGAAGTTTTAGGAAATCTTTAATTATAGATCATTTTTATGACTATGATTTATCATTTTAAACTTATTTAAGATATTTATAAATGCACTGGCATAATATTTATTAATTTTATTATTAATTTGAATTATATTATTTATTTATTTTATAATTAGTTTATTATTAACTGTTTTTTGTATTTTAGGGGTCTTATTTTTTGAATAATACTTCTTTTTAATATCATATGTGCACATTTTTTTACCAATATATCCATTTTTTAAAATTTTTAAACTAAAATACTCTATTTTGTAATTTATATACCAAAATGCTCTACTTTTTGGGGCCTCGGGGTCGTGACCTGAAGGTTTATTTAATTGTTAATATTTTAATAAATAATTATATTAAATAATACATTAATAATTAATAAATAATAATATATACTAATAATTAATAATAATTATTAATTATTATTATTGTTATTATTACTTAAGATTGCTATAATTAAAATTTATTATTATTTTTGTTGCCGTTTTATGTATTATTATACGAATTAAATATATTAATAAATAATAATAATTATAATTAAAAAGTAGGGCAATTTACGATTAACTGCTAAAATTAATTTGATATTTACCAAATTTGCTATTTACCGAATTGGATAATTTATGATTAATCAATTTGTTATCAAATTGTACAATTGATTAATTTTTTTCATTTAATGGTAACATTAATGATTAATCATAACTTACTAAAATTAATTTTCTTATTAAATATGATTTGGTAAATTGATTAACTTTCTCATTAATTTACAAATTAATTTAATATCAAAAAAATTGATTCGTGTGATTGGTAAATTGAATATACATTAGTTTTTTTTTTTT
>JBBPBT010000347.1:6901248-6921715 GCA_037974875.1 Cicer bijugum
ATTTAGTAAATATCAAATTAATTAATCATAAATTTCCCTACTTTTTAATTATAATAATAATAACAATATTATAATAAATATTATTATTATTATTATTATTTATTATTATTGTTATTTATTATTATTATTTATTAATTTAATTATATATTAATATATTTAATTCATATAATAATACATAAAACGACAAAAAAAACTACTTTTAATTATAACTATTTTAAGTAATAATAATAATTATTATTGTTATTATTATTTATTAATATATTATTATTATTTATTAATGTAGTATTATTATTAATTATTAATATATTATTTAATTTAATTATTTATTAAAATATTAATAATTAAATAAACTCTAAAACAAATAAAAAAATTAACAAACCCAATAAATTTACTTCACTTGGTCGCACCTTCATACCACACGACCTATTAATGGTCCCAAAAAATAAGACATTTTGATGTATAAATTATAAAATAGGATATATTAGTTTAAAAATAAAAAATAAATTACATTGGTAAAAAAAAATCCCATATGCACCTGTAAAAACCAATTTAATCGATCAAACTAAAATCGTATTCCATTGGGTCAAATTAGTTTTTCAAAGAAACAATTAGACAAAATTGAACTAAATTCTATTTTAATCTTTTAATTGAATAACATCATTTTACGCATCCATAAGTGCTTTTTGTCGCAAAGCGTAGAAGCAGCGAGGACAATGGTTTGCACCAAACAAGAAGGGAAATGATTCGCGAACCTCAAAATCATTCACCAAAAAAAAATCACTAAACATCATGAGGTAAATAATGTTATTCTTTTAACTTTATTTTAATTTTTTATTTTAATTTTTTTAAAAATATAATGTAAAAAGTGTGTGTAATTTATCGCGTTAAATATGCGCACGAATCCCCAGCAAGCACTACTCCTCCGCTTCTTGCTAGCGTGCACCGTTATTGCTTTGCGTGCGCCGGTTGCGCAACCCCCTAACGTACGCATACCCACTCAACACATCGAATCTAATACCACCACTACTATCGTTTATCAACACCACAGAACCCAGATCTCAAGTTTCAATCTCCAAGAAATGTCGAAGGCTCGTGTCTACACCGATGTCAATGTTATTCGCCCCAAAGAGTATTGGGATTACGAATCTCTCACTGTTCAATGGGGGTAATATTCCTAACCCTAATTCTTATTATTTTTGTTTTGAAATATTGAAATCTCATTTTCGTTTTTCTTATGTTATGCCTTGATTTGTTTGCATATTCAATTAGGTTATGAACTCTCTTTGTTAGTTTCTTTTGTACTGTTTTGATGTTTTCTTTGACATGATTTTTGGATTTCTAGAGGTGCAACGATTTTGCGTCCTTTTGATTTATTATGTTTCTTTATTAACTACTAATTAGAGATACGAAATTAAGCTATTTTTATTACAATTACATTATCTTGATTGGATCTTTTTCCCTGCTGTTTTCTTTCTGTTGTATGATATGAACTGCATTGGTTATCGAGAATATTTGAAGTTAAATGATGGCGCATTTGTTCTTTTGATTTCAATGTTAACGACTTATCAATAATTTTTTATTGAGTGAGCAAGATTTGTTTGTATGACTTGTATTAGGTCTAATTTTTACAAGGCTAATGGCATAGCACCCTAAATCGCCTTGTTTTTTACTCTTTTCATTTTGATTATATTATTTATTAGTATTACGTATGCTCTTTTCAGTGATCAAGATGATTATGAGGTTGTACGAAAAGTGGGAAGGGGGAAATATAGTGAGGTGTTTGAAGGCATAAATGTTAATAGCAATGAGCGCTGTGTTATCAAGATTCTCAAGCCTGTCAAGAAAAAGAAGGTGAGCTTTTCTGTTTTGACATTGATGATGCTTCCTACTCTATCTTTAAGACCTGAAGATTATGAATATAACCAGCCTACGGTGCTTTGTTGGAGCTATTCTCTCTTGGCATCTGCTACACAGATAGTGATGTTATTTTTTAGGCATACATTTTGCACATACTCTTTAGAATCTTTGTTGCATTGGATAACAACTCGACCACTTTGCAGATTATCGCCAACATAGTTGTGTTTTATTTATTCCTAAAGTAAAAAGTAACTTAAATTCATCCTAAGAAAAAGGTAGGAAATTATGTGGTTCTTGTGTTCAGCAGCAAACTGATTCTGCAAATCCCATTTTTGAAATTTTAACTGGGAACTGTTCAAGTCAAATTGTTCTTGCTCCAAACCACTGTCCCAATTGATGATGTGAACCAATTAAGGCTTGGGCAAAGACTAATTCGATTCCAAATTATTGAATAGCAAAAGCTCCTCAAATTATGGATTCAGTAATGTATATTTTCCATATTCTGACGAAAAGCCCTCAAAAGTGCATTAAGATGTAGTTGACGTCTTGTGTTAGCTTTTATTTTCTTTTTGTTTTGTGTTGTTCCATATACCAGCTATCCCGTCATTAATCTTCTTCTCTGAATTTTGTCTTAACTAATGAGAGTTTCAACATTATTTTGCAGATTAAAAGAGAGATAAAAATACTTCAGAACCTTTGTGGGGGCCCAAATATTGTCAAGCTTCTTGATATTGTCAGAGATCAGCACTCTAAAACTCCAAGCTTAATATTTGAGTATGTCAACAGTACAGATTTTAAAGTTTTGTATCCAACATTGACTGATTATGACATACGCTATTACATATATGAGCTTCTTAAGGTAATGTGATCCTTCAATGTCTTGTGGTATACTTGGACTACTTACTCTTTGTTCTTTCTATAACGAATATATTTTTCCTTCATAGAATTTTTTTTCTTGGATAAGGAATGTATGAATTTTGAATGTTGTTAACATGTATAGGTTTTTGCTTATACATCGTTAAAATTATTATTTCATATCTAAGCAAAGATGTATTGTGAACCTTTTCTTGTTAATGAATGTTGTAGTTTTCAATTGCAGGCCTTAGATTACTGCCATTCTCAGGGCATAATGCATAGAGATGTCAAGCCACACAATGTTATGATAGACCATGAATTGCGAAAACTTCGCTTGATTGATTGGGGTCTTGCTGAATTTTATCATCCTGGAAAGGAGTACAATGTTCGTGTGGCTTCAAGGTAATGTTTTCTAATCAATCGACTAGAATCTCAACTCTATTATTGAACAACCTAGAAAGATATGTAAACTGATGAGCCTGTGTTTGTTGATATTTGATAATTTAATTTTCAATATACAGCAAAATTAGTAATGTTTCATTAGCATGTTTAAGCAAGAATTTTCCACTACAAATAGGTAATTGGGATTTTCCATTAGAATTTCCCACTGAAACTTTTTAACCCTTTCATATCCACCTTATTATCTTTTTTTGTTATTGTAGATAGACCGAGTAAAAATTTGTGCACACTGTAATCTAGTCTTTAAAATTTTAATGTAAAATTTTTTATATCTCAATTTATAAGTTGTGTAAATATTGATATTTATCCAACAGTGCTATTATTCCGTCGTTGCAAACTCATAGTTCTGATTGATATTAAACAAACTTATGTGGTTACCTCCCGCCATCGATTTTGGAATAGTTATTGTGTTTACGTTGTTACTCAAATCAATATTGGTACTGAGTAGTGAGTCCTGAAGAAAATAGCTAAATTTGATTATTTACGGTGACATGGTTGTGGTTGCCCTTGGCACTGCCATGGTAAGTGTACAATGCAGTTGTGCCTGAAATCTGAATGTACAATGCTTTAACCGAGTCTCGATAGTCACATGATAGTTGTGGAACTTCAACATGGGCGTTCTGGACTCTCTGTGCTTAGTCTGTGTCCAGAGAGTTAAATTATCAGTCTAAAACTAATTCTTTCTGGACATAGGCCATGCTTTGTTCCATGGGCTTGCTTTACCGTTGACACGGCTGTGCTTGTGGTCTTGTTATAAAAATTTGGATAAGTGTCAAGCAAGGATGTGCCACATGTTTTACATAATTACATGGCCATGCTTGTGGCCCATCTTGATTTCTTTGTTCTTTCTGCTTCAATTTTTTTGGGTACCTAAATAAAATTCTCAGGTGGATGTACTTTGCAATTTTAAGGGATATTTGAGCCTATTAGGCCTTTGCTTAATATATTTAAAGCGCTAAAGTTAGTCATCATTTTCCATGCGTGACAGCTGTTATGCAGAAGGAATAAAAGCCAGAAGCCAATAAGAAAGTGGGATTCAAGAATTGAAATTTTGGTGATAGTGGTACTTGGATTTATAGTTATGAAGAGCCTATCTCTCTCTTTTCAGCTGAAAAAACTCAAGCCTTATGGTCTAGTCACTTAAACTTCAACTCTCCTTAGTATCATGTTTCAGGTCCTAAAATCATAGGAATGTTCTTAACTTTTTTCTAGGCCAGCATTAATTTACCTGCCACAGTCCATTTCTTTTTCTGGTTTTGCTTTTTTATTCATATATAGCAGTATTTGTTAGTTAAGTACAAACTTGACAACAGAAAACCGTTTTGTAAATTTTCCTAAACTTTTGCGCTACTGCTATTGCTCTGTGAGGATGACTTATGGTTTTTCATGTTCTTGAATGACAGTCCATAAAAACATTATATTTTATTTCTCAGATACTTTAAGGGGCCCGAGCTTCTAGTTGATTTGCAAGACTATGATTACTCATTAGACATGTGGAGCCTTGGCTGCATGTTTGCTGGAATGGTAAGAATTATAGCGAACATATCTTTGGTGTTATTTCTGGATGAATTGTAATTTTGAATGTACATGTCGAAATTCATGTAATTCTGGATTGTGATAATTTTATTTCATGTAGATATTTCGCAAGGAACCGTTCTTTTATGGCCATGACAACCACGACCAGCTTGTAAAAATAGCTAAGGTAACACTCATGGTGCTATATAGTGAATTATAAATTACAAAATTATCTTGCAAGTTAATGTCATGTTGTAGTTTAGACTACAATATATATTTAAATAAGTCTGGATAATTCAAAGTCTATGACTATTTACTCTGACTTTTTAATGTTGTTTATTTTAACTTTTCATTGCAAAAGTCACAAGTGTCACACTGTTTTCATTTTATTTTATGTTTTTAAATTTTTGTATGAGAAATACTGAAATAATCGATAAAGAATTGATTTCAATATTTTTCCAAATATTTGAAAATATAAAAAAATGAAAATAGATGAAATTTTTGTAAATAAAAAAGGAAATTAAACATTTTCTGTTTTTTCTTTAGGCTTTACTAATAATTACAAAAATATATCACTTTATTTCTCAATTTTTGATATACATGTTTAGAAAATGGTGAAAGGGGGCAATCTCGTCCTACAAAACTCCTTAAGATCTAGAAAATCAGGGAAGGGTCAGATCCATTTCAGGGTTTATTGTAGGCAGTATTATCATTTTGGATTCTCTTACATTTGAGTTTCCTACATTTAGGCCTAACTTGTAAAGAGAGAGAAAATAATTGTTGTGGATGTAGCTTTGTAGGATGAGGTAACGACTAAAGTACCCTAAACTTTTGCCGAAATGTAGGAAATATAGGGGGGCTTTTACTTTTGCATGCCAAAAGATCCAATCTATACTAGTGCCCTCTCTCCCAAACAAAATAAAAATTATGATTTTATAGACATTTCTTTCTGGTAGCTTGTAAGGTGAAGGAGCCATTAAGCCCATCACCCATGTTCCATTTATTATACACCATTGAATCTATTAAAAGTAATTTACAGTTCAGATTTATTAGAAAAAAAAAGAGTAACACATCTGCCTTGCCCCACTCAATTCACGCTCTCTGTTCTCTGTTATGAATCTGAGGTTAATTGAGTCCTTTCATTCTCTCATTCCTTGTTCAATATACTACTTTTGCAAGCATCCCCAGAAGGCATTTATTTTCTTTCCTGAGATGTGCAACAAACACCTTGTTGCTGCGACACTTATTCTCAACATGTTCATACACAGCTATTTATGTTTGGTTTTTATAGACACAACAGTGATAGATAGATTTCTCATCAATTTTGTTAAGGATTGATTTAAAACAATTAATTATTTGTTTAGAGACTATGATCCAAATCCCTAAATCATATTTGATATGTACTGTAGAGAAGCAGGATAAGAATTCCTACATCCAAGACATCATTTTTGTAACCTAAACCATATTCTTGTCTAGGTCATTGAAGTAAGGGTATTCCATAGCTTTATTTGTAAAAATTCGCTTCGAAGGTTCATAATCACCCTGCTCCTTGCTGAGTTGGCTTTTACAACGCTGTGTTGTTTGAAGGCAACAAGACCGAGATAGCAAAATATCTCTCTCGACAAAAGAACCATGGTCTTTATTTATTTATTTTATATTAGAACCATGGTCTTCTTGTTGTTGATGAATCTGCAAGTGTTCATATAGGCAAACATGGATGATTTTGATGGGAAAAAGAAAAAGAGTAGGGATTTGGTAGAGCAAGACATAAGTGTTATTTTTTTTTCCTCAATAAATCTGAACCATTAAATAACTTTAAATAAATCTAATGGTCTATTGTAGATGGTACATGGGTGAGGGACTTGATGCCCCCCTCCCCATAGAAGCCACTTTTCTTTCTAGATCTTAAAAGCTTCGTGTTTCTTATTTTTGTATGTGGTCTGTAGGTGCTTGGGACTGATGAACTGAATGCATATCTCAATAAGTATCATCTGGAGCTAGATCCTCAACTTGATGCACTAGTTGGAAGGTATCATCTTCCATATGATTTTCTGCATGTCTTAGCAGATTTGGCAGAGGGTATATGAAGAGGTATTACTGCTTCCTAACTACCTATTTATCTTGTGTTGTATCCTTTTCCAGGCACAGTCGCAAACCTTGGTCAAAATTTATCAATGCAGATAATCAGCATCTTGTGTCTCCAGAGGTCATTTTAATCCATTTTCCATTATGGCATTGAGACCTAAAACTTAGTTTATTATGCAATTTAACAATTCCCATACATGGATTATAAATATTTCATATTCTACACGCAGGCAATTGATTTTCTTGATAAGCTCCTTCGATATGACCACCAGGACAGGCTAACAGCAAGAGAAGCAATGGTAATTTTAGAACTTGTTTATTCACCTTAGCATGGTTATTCTGTTGTTTTATTCCACTGATTCACATGAATACTTTATGATCTGTCAATGTAACATTTTGTTTCCCTGATGTATATCTTGTAGGCACATCCGTATTTCTCTCAGGTAAGGGCAGCAGAAAGTAGCAGAATGAGGACACAGTAACTTCATGTGTGGATCCATAAACCT
Organism: Cicer bijugum; assembly: GCA_037974875.1. Lineage (NCBI taxonomy): Eukaryota > Viridiplantae > Streptophyta > Magnoliopsida > Fabales > Fabaceae > Cicer > Cicer bijugum. The sequence continues at coordinate 6,908,526 of JBBPBT010000347.1, forward strand.
GAGTTCATTTATGTGGAATTGTTTTACAATATACCCTAACATGTGGCATGGTTGTCTTCTGTTAATTATAATCGGTTACTTATCTTGTGGAATGTAACAAAATCATTACGTCGTTTGGTTGAATAATTTTTTAATCTGTCTTTGAAAATTAAAATTTTAACTTCTCAACATCCAGCGGGATTTTGGTTGCTTTAAGTATTTTTTTTTTTATTACAAAACTTCCTATAGGATTTTGATTACGAATTATTTCAAATACTACAAAATATTTATCTAAGCACAATACTTGTGGCCTTCTACCCTACTGTTGTACGTGAACATGTATTGCCAGTGATTCATCCTTTCACTAAATATTTATTCGTACGCAGAATTTGCATGCAGTTTATTAGGAGTATACGGTAGGAAAAACGTAATTTGGTAAAAAAGAAATTAACATTTGGACTCTAATCACAATTAATGAGTTAAATGTAGTGGGCTAATTTTATGGACTAAATGGCATTAAACTCTCAACCGTTTTGTTAGCCAAATCAATATGACTTACAAGAGATGATAATTCAAGTAATTGTTAGCCAAGAGAAGGTGATGCAAAACTAGCTTTCTGATGACCTATTTCAAAATGTCTTTAGAGGAGTCTGCTGTTTTCAGTAAAAACGTGCAAATGGAGGTTCAATAAAGTCTTTATAATTCAATTGGTGTGCATCTAACTATGTGTACTGGAAAAAGCAATAAAATCTTTATAATTCAATTGATGTCATTTTAAATGGTGAAAATGAGGAATTCATTGGATCTAATGGAATCATCTTACTCCTATCCTAATAAGGTGCATGGTGGAATGGACTTCCATTACCTCCAACAGTTTAACTACAAATCTTGGATACTTTGTTTGCAATGTACATTTTTTTATGCTTGGTATGATTATTCTGCAAGTTAAAGTCGGCATAATTCACATTGATTTATCATTCTTAAGGCAGATAACCTTTAGGTAATTGGTGACAGTAGGCAGTAGCAATGTAAAAGTCCTGAATAAATCTTGGGTGAGGGGGGTTTTACCTCTTCTACTCTCACCTCGATACCCGGACACATAGAAAACAATGCAAATGCAACTTTTTGCAATGATCATAAGTTACCATGGATAATTCATTATAGGAGATTAGTAGGGTTCGAATCCACAATCTACAAGACCTATCTTTTGAAATTCAGGACGGGTTTGAAGTGGATATCAACATCATCAACTCTATTTTTGTGTTTGAATTTTGAAAAAAACTTTGCATCTGCTCCAATTAAAGTAGATTTTTCTCATCAAAGTTAGGATAAGTTTAAATAGGTATCTATTGGATAAAAGTTAAGGTTATGTTGCCATACCTACCGACAACTAACCACTTAAATGTCACATTTGGAAAGAAAAAAAAATCATTAGAGAATGTGAGTGTTTTCTTTTCTATTTGGAGTATATGATCAATACCTCATAGAATGTGATTGATTTCTCCGATCATAGCTAGTGAAGATTCATGTACTTTATCAGTCCAACAAGAAAAAAAAAGTTCATATCATATCATAGAAATTGAATTTAGATAAGTACGAATCACTTCTAATTTTCAGGAAATGTTATCATCACCAATTACTCAAAAAATAAAAATAAAAACATAAGAAATTAATTAAATATAATTTTTTTAAATGTTATATGTTTAAAATAAAAATAACAAACATATAAATTTTAAATTACTTTTATGGAAGAGAATTTTTATATTGTTGTAAATATGTATACAAAAAAATTCTTTAAAAACATTTATTTATATTTCAAGAGAGATTAAAAATATTTACATAAACATGTAAAAATATTTAGACAAATAAAAGAATAAAGATAGATAGATAGATATCTTACAAGTGCTTGTGGATTGTTTGTGGAGAATGAGTGATTGGTTGAACTCAAATCTGAAATGGGAGTCAAGGGTTCAAAAGTTTTATAATGATAAAGTGAAGCACAAATCTGAAAGTGGGAAGTTGGAGATGCAATTAAAACTTCTTGTATTTTTTGCACAAATACAATGGTTATGTTGCGATACCTACCTACGACTAACCACTTAAATGTCAAATTTGAAAAGAAAAAAAAATCATCTGAGAGTGTTTTCTTTTTTATTTGGAGTATATGATCAATACTTCCCAATATAAAATGTGATTGATTTTTCCTATCATAGCTAGTGAAGATTCATGTACTTTATCATACCAACAAGGAAAAAAAAGTCATATCATATCATAGAAATTGGATTTGGATAAATACGAATCACTCCTAATTTTCAGGAAATGTTATCACCACCAATTACTCAAAAAATAAAAATACAAACATAAGAAATTAATTAAATATATTTTTTTTAAATATTATATGTTTAAAATAAAAATAGCAAACATATAAATTTTAAAATTAAATTTTAAATTACTTTTATGGAAGAGACTTTTTATATTGTTGTAAATATGTATACAAAAGAATTCTTAAAAAATGTTTATTTATATTTCAAGAGAGATTAAAAATATTTACTTAAACATGTAAAATTATTTAGATAAATAAAAGAATAAAGATAGATAGATAGGTATCTTACAAGTGCATGTGGAGTGCTTATAGAGAGTGAGTAGTTGGTTGAGTTTAAATCTTAGATGGGAGTGAATGACTCAAAGATTTTATAATAATGAACTGAAGCACAAATCTAAAAGTGGAAAGTTGAAAATGCAATTGAAACTTGTTGTATTTTTTACATAAATACAATAGTATATAAAATAAGAGTTTGTCATCTTATATATCATGAAAATAATAACTATAAAGTATTTAAAAATATATTACATCAGCCATTTTGTTAAATTTTTTTACATAAATACAATAGTATATAAAATAAAAATTTGTCATTTTATAAATCATGAAAATAATAACTAAAGTATTTAAAAATATATTACATCAGCCATTTTGTTATTTAACCAGTTATCTGGTTGCTACTTTACCTAAAAGTGTTTAATGACAAATTTTCAGATGTAGTAAATATCACAGCTGATCATAAGCCTCCTTCAAATTTTATCAGAATTTTTTTGGTAATTTGTCATTTAGACTGTATATTCAACTCAGTCGTAAAATAACTTTTTAGCCTGTGTCTTTTGGCAGATTTTCACTTCTAACTCTCTCATCAGAGGCCATTTGTCACCTAATATATTCATTCCAATGGCAGATATTCAATCCTTTACTTCTATTTTTATTGCAGCACCACTTTTAATGTTCTGATGACTGATTGCTGATGGTCTTCTTTCTAAAAATCCATTGGGTAGACTTACACGTGGGGGGTAATAGCAGTCCCAACCATTTTTTTCTTTGATCATTATATCTAATTGTTTAAGCAAGCCTCCACAAATGGGTAAAATATGCCCCCCTCCCAAGTAATTTTTGTTTTTGTTATTTATGTGGGTACGTATCGACTCTTGCAATTTTCTTGTTCTGTCCCTGTATGCATATCATATTTGTTAGTACCTTGTCATACTATTTTCTTAAAATTCTGACACCTTTTGTTTATTTACATCTAATGTTTAATTTTTTCCTCTCTAGCACGGATACATTCCGTTGCTGTTTTACAGTGGAGTATATTATATGATGGGGCTCTATTCAGGTGTTGATATCTCTACTCTGGCAATGGATGGTGTAAGTCATTAGTTATATCAAAAACTAAATCGCACATATATCCAATAAGAAATCACACCTTGGCACCAAGAATTTCATATTATTTTTCTTGTTGCTAACTTGCCGCTGCAATTATCAAAATATTATACTAACATCTTTTAGTGATACAATACTGAACCCAACCCAAAGTGTGAGCAAGCTAGACTGCAGATTTTTCGTTTAAATTAAGTGTGCGTGGATGAGAGAATTTTTTGAGAAAATATAATTTTTTAAGTAAATTCAAGTCTTTCAATGCAAATCACTTTATTTTAACGATGAACTTAGATAATTTAAAAAAAAAATTAAATGATATAATATTTTTATTTTATTTAATATTAAAAATTATTTTATTTTATTTATATATTAAAATATTTAAAATTAAAATAAAGGTATACAAACAATATGTTAATTTTATTTTAAATATTTTAATATTATTTTTCATAATTTTTCAAATTTATAAAAATATCTCAATTTTAAAAGAACATTTTTTTATCTAAACAACAAATTTTAGAAATAAAACATATTCAATTAAAGCATTTGAATCGCCTAGAATTATAATTTCTTTAAAAAAAAATTTAAATACCTTATTCAAACACACTCTTAAAGACGTGTCATGTTGACATATTTTTTATGTCCAACGCTAAATTTATATAAGGTCGGATACCGTCTTGTTTCTTACCTTGAAGTTTCATTTTTTCAATATAAAACCAAGAGAGTTGTCCATCCCTCCCCGTCTCACACATCGGATAATTTATTGAGACAACGGATAATTTAAGTTATAGATTCTTTTGTTCTATAGACAACTTAATATAAGGTAGAACGTCATTCTCTCTATTCACTTTATTTTTCAAATCAATAATTTTATAAACCTCCATTTCTTCCCTTAAATTCATACTAAAACATAACTTTTTGATTCTTCAACTCTTAATCAACAAAAGGTAAGTTTTTTGTTTTTCTATTTTTAATTTTAGTGTTTATGTTTTTGATTTGTAAGAGGTTGTTTTGATATAAGGGTTTGATAAAATACTTTTATTTGTAGTGAGATATAATTAATTTATGTTGTTGTTTAAACTAGTTCATGTTAGAGACCGGTAGTGGTTTTGTGGTTGTTATATCAATTCGTTATTGGTGTTGAAATATGATAAAATGTTGATTTTTTTTTTCTTTTAGAAATGGAAAGAGATGACGATGTTACTCAATTCCGACGTGATAGGATGATGCAACATGGATATGTACACAAAGAGCATCGAGTCAAAACTTTAGCTAAATGACAACGAGTTAGAGGTGAAAGTTTTCGCTCTCAAGCACAAGTTGACGCTGAAGATGTATAGTGAGAGATGCCGATATGTCTTTTCAAAGACCACCATCGCCGCCGCCGCCACATGCTCAGTGGTTTCCAAGAGATCCCGTTGGTATATCTTTGCTACCATATTTTAAGGAACATGGGGCGAACCGTACATAGATTGAAGATGTAAATTTTAATTCTAAATTTATTTAATTATAGATTATTTATTTATTTAATCATAAAAAACTAAAAATTGATTCTTTTTAAGAACATATTCCTTTTAAATGCATCAAAAATTCCAAAAAGACATCTCAACCGCAGGTTCCACATTCTACTATGGATTGATTTTGAAATCCAGTCAACACTTCAAGTTTAGCTTATCTTAAAAGCACATGCTATAAGTTAATAAACATCAGTCTGTTGCTCGCATTTGTTGAGAGATGGCACAAATAGATTAGCCTCTTCCATCTTTCTATTGGTGAGATGATTGTGACTTTGGATGATGTGTCATGTCTTTGGCACTTGTCGATCATCGAATACCTCATAACACATATATTGGTGATAAAAGATGAGAGGATTGAGGAGTTGAGTAATGATCTTTGGTTCAGCTTAGTTGATGATGATGACGAGGTGATAAAATGTCATAGACTTAACGCCATTAGATTTTATCTTCACTACTTGGCGGGCACTACCTTATTCAACGATAAAAGTGTAACATACTTCGACGTTATGTATGTTCAATAATTCAAAGACTTGAGTACTATTCATGAAAATACCCGTTTTGTTAAATAAAATAAAACATTGGAAATATATACTTAAATAAATAAATAAAACCAACTCCACTCACTCTCATTCTCTTTCTATCTTACTCCCTCATATTCATTCCTCTCTCTAAAGTCTTAAGAACATTTTTATACTCAGATTTGTTAGCTGAGATTCTGCCAGCTACTCTGAGAGTTGTTAGAAAACAAATTTAGTTGATTTTCCATAGTGGTGAGTAGACGACGATCATTGTCACATATTTTTATTTTGCTATAATTATTCTTTTGCTTGTTTTCTATGTTAAAGTAACTATTTAATTTTTTTTGGGGGAAACACAACCTTTGAATTCATCTCGATTTCGTCATTTATTTATTTTCATGATCTTTGTTATATAATATGTTAGTAGTTTGATTTATTTATGAGTTATAAGGTATTCAAATATTGAATTGTTATATGGTTGAATATGTTTTCCCTGAGTTACGATGAAATGAGAGATGATTTTAAACGAGTTTTGGAAATTGTTATTATAATTATGAAACTATTAACACCGGTAAGTGCACTTAGTTACCTCGTTTTGATTAGGGAGAGTTATATGTTAGATGAATTCATCCCTATGAAAAATGTCATTCGTAGCAGGAGAGAACTATCAATGAGAAGTAAGCTCCCTCATTGATCGTGACAATGCATTGTATGATTGAGAGGAGAGTGTTATCTGTTAGATGGAGTCCCCTTACGGGAAATGCCACCGTTAGGAGGAAAGGATTATCAATGAGATGAAGTTGCCTCTTGGTTCTCAAAAATTTATATATTTTTTTTTTTACTTGTTTGATTTCCTATGATATTTTTAAGGTTAGTCATTTTTATTTCACTTCTTTGTGAATTGGATTTTAAATATTTCTACCAGGATAGCTAAATTATAAGTTTAATGATTTTATCATATCTATTATTTATTTGAAAATTATCTATATTTCAAGTTATATTGTTTAACATATTTGTCATAAGATTATAAAATAATTATTTGCGCCTTTTTTTGTTTCCTTTCTAGTTGGTGGTGGTTGTTGTCTCCTCACTAAGTCTTTGTGATTTATCCTTTCGTGTTGTTTATTTTTTTCCAGATTTATAGGCAGCGGAGTAGCAAGCTATTAGTAAACTCAAGTCTTGGTCATAGTTTTTTTTTGTAGGCCTCTTTGATTTATGACTCTTTTTTGTAAAGTCTATTGAGTTGTGATGTATTTTGCAACTATTTTGAATCTACAACGTCTTTTTGGGAAATATAAGGAATATTTATATTATCCTCTTTGAAACATGACTGAGTTAGAAGTTTAAACACGAATTTTATAAATTTGGAAATGTTGAAACTACAGAGAATATTTTGTTGATGTTTCGGCAAAAATTATAATTTTTTGAAATGGTTATTTAGAACTATTTATTTGCTTAATTGTTAAGTTAGTTGACAGGTTTATCAGGCTTGAAGTATAGCTTAGTTTTTGAGTCGTGATAGTTCGAGAGTATGTGTAGGGTGTTGCTGCTTTTACTTTCAAATATAGAAAAAAACAAATACATTTGGAAATTTATGGACGTCTTTTGTGAAAATTGCACTACTCGTATTGAATTTCATATTTCTTTTTCAAAATTAAACCAAATCAAACCGCAATCATATATTTTAATATTTATTTATTTTTTATTAGTATGATATATTGAATTTATATATTATTTGTTGTTTTTTAATTTTTTTTCTACTAATACCTATTAGTTTAATTTAATCTACTATATTGTTATTTCGTGTAATTCGATTATAGTTGATCATTATTATTCTCAAATGTTAAATTTAAGTATATTATATTTGATATTTTACATTAAACATATTATTTTACTTTGTTATTATAATATTAATATTTTTTTTTTCAATTGTAATTTGAATATTCAAAAATCGATTCAAATTAAAACGCTTTAAATTGGATCATATCAGATTTTTTAAAAACTTGTCATCCAAATCAAAATGCATGTAATTTTATCTTTAGGTCGGATGAGTTTTTACTTCAAAACCAATCTAAATTGCACCGCAAACACCCCTACTAACAACCCATGACCAAATAGTTCGCTGATTACCTATCTTTCCTCCAGTTACTTAAGAGTATATAGTTAATTGATTATTTATAATTACCAGTTCATTTAATTAAACTATTTTTATAATATTAGCTAATTTTATTAGTATATTATTTATAATTAAATTTTAATCTATATTATTTGCTTCAGACATGAATCATGCAGCATGTTCCTATCATATGTTCACAAACTCTACAAAATGAATATGATAAGTACCTTCCACACCCATGTATGTTCGTTTCACATTGAGGTCATCCATTAGCAATTACATACAAGAATATGTTGGTACTCTAGTTGGATGAGATTTGAATCTAGGAAGAAGTGTCATCACTTGCATCAATGCGTTCTTAGGCAATTTGGATATCCAGACCATCTCAAGACATCCAGACATATTTGCTCCTCCTACCATGAGTATGCAGAAGGTCGATCAAGCATATATGAATTTTAGATTGCATCTAGATATGTGGGGATTATTTGTAAACAAGAGTTGGAAAACTATAGTTGGAAATGTAACATGCTTTAATAAGGTTTCTCATCCTTTCATGCAATCTTTTTCAGAGGGAAAATCATCTAGGACATGTATACTTGGAGGTCGTATATGATAGAATTTGTGTATGATGTAGCTGACGCGCAACAGATTTGCATGTTGGTTAGAGAACTTGCAATTGAAGCACATGAAACAATGGATGAGGGAACTCATGCCAAAAATATAGAGGCATAAGATCATTGATCATACAGATGGTGTATTTTTATATTGTAGAAGAAGACCGAACAACATTAGAAATAGAGTTACACAGCGGTATTTATGTATTAAAGAGTATTATTTTTTATTAAAATATACACGAATATAATATTTTGATTAATTATACACTTTGGTTAAATGTGCATTGTTTTAATATTTTGATTAATATGATATTATTGTCAAAAGTTGATATTTATGTATCTTGGAATAAAAGTTGTTTATATGTCTAGGTTGTTGTTAAAATGAATTCAAATTAACATAAATAAACAAAGCATAACATAGCATAACATTTAGGCTTAATTGCAGTTTTGGTCTCCCTAATTTAGCTGAATCGTGAAAGTAATCATCCCTCATTTTATTTCTCTCCATTTATGATCCCCTAAACAAAATTTTGGTCCAAAACTTGATGAATCTTTATTTTTTTAAAGCCACATCATATCATTTATAATCATAGATTTCAGATACAATTGTTGCACCACAAGACCTTGAGGCATGGTGTGACTTAAATAAACGCAAAAAAATGAAAATTCACCAAGTTTGGCACTAAGATTTTGTTTTGAGGATCAAAACTAGAGAGAAATAAAATGAGAGGACAGCTTTTGCGATTCAGCTAAAATAGAATGGTCAAACCATCAATTAAACCTAACTTTTATATGTGTATCAATTGTAAGATGTATCAAATCAAAATGAAGAACACCTTATGCGTTGCACTCTTTGAGTGTGATGTAAGAACAATAATATATATTAATCACCTTTATAGTAGTGTCAACCACCATTTAAAATATGCAATTAAGATGACTATTCAATTATGACATAGTATCAATATTACAAATTTCAAATTTTATTAGAGATTTTAAATACTCAAAAAAAAAAACTTTAGTTCATTCTTAAATCATGTCTAAAATTATAATAAGAGAAAAGAAGTTTAAGGTTTATGGTGACTAAAAATACTTCTATTTTTATAAGTGTATTTGTAATATTGGCCACACCAATTAGAGTTAGGAATGAACCACATAAATTGTATAAGTGTGCATAGAACTCTATCGGATTCTAAAATCTGGTAGTATCTTTTACTTGGAAAAAAAAATACTTCAACGCACTATTGGATTCATGCATCTAGGAAAGTGTATAAATTACAATGGACAAAACCATAAACAACACATAATTTGCACATAACCATAACAACATGATTGACTCATCAAATGCACAACGTATGTGAAGTTTATTTTGAACATTTAAAATCTCTAAAATAGAGAGGTGATGCCTTAAAAAACTATATAGAATAAAGATCATCTTTGATAACATTTAATTATTTCTCTTACAAATACAATTTGATATAATTTGATTTGTGCTTATTTATCTCTCTAATGAGGTCATGTCGAACAATTGTATGATTATGCTTGCTCTTACCAAGATGTGCGGCGACAATCCGAAACCCAAAATTTCCATTACTAGCAAGATCCATAATTTTGTCAATACATAAATTCATAAAAAGAGGCATATGATCAATAAAGGAAATTTTTTGTTTTGAGAATGGATTAGGCGAGTGATTATCATTACGCGCACTATTCTTTCTTATGCATCATAACTTCAATTAAAAAATAAGATTGTTTAAATGAAGTGAAGCAACATACTCCCACAAAGACTGGAAATGTCTAGTTGACTCATATGTTGATGTATACCTAATCTTCTTTTTGCGCCCTTGATTTTCACATTTTCACTAGGTAGATTCAACGATATTGTTTTGTATGAAAGTTTTGTCAAATCGTTCCTGAAATACAAGCATGTACCTAAATTTTATATTTAAATATATATTTGGTTCCTGCAAATATATCACTTTTTGATTTTAGTCTCCGTTAGTTTTTTTGTTTGGATTTAGTTCATGTAAAATCAAAAATGATCAACTTTGGTCTCTAGCGTCAAATCAACATCAAAAAAATGAAGATTTTTCTAAAAATTCCTAAACTATGCTTTTAATTTTCATTCATATTTTCTTTATAAAATAACATTAATTATTAAATAATAAATAAATAAATATATTACTTAATAATATAAATATATTAATTAATTTTCATTCATATTTTCTTTTTTTATAGGTCAAAACCAATCATCTCTTATTTTATAGAAACTAAATCCAAATAAATAAACAACATACAGTAAATAAAATCAATAAGTGGTATATTTATAAGGACCAATAATATATTTAAACCTAAATTTTATATACTATGACATGGATTCACTAAATTAGTAATCATTTAACTTAACTAATTAAAACATATATGAATTGCTTTCAACTCTTTTTGAATAAAAACATCTACATTATCATATTCATTTAGCAAAACATTATCATCAAACTATAACATATTTCAATGAGTGTGTACCTCATCAGATCAAATAGGTGTGCATGTCTTACTTTCTTAACAATGATACAACATGAAAAAAATGTAAGTATTTTTAATTATATAACAACACTTTGTATTGTCTATACCGCATTATTTTGCTCCTGTTTCTTCGCATTGAATTTAACTCTTGAAATTTTAAACACCAACTTCAAATACAATATCATGTATATGTATTAGTGTTCTAACATACTCATACTATTTGCAAATGAGACTTGTCTCTTAGTGTAATGTGTTTGCATCATATTGTGCATCACTTCCCAACCCTTCACCAAATCATCTTTACTATCCAACAAAAATCTTTTAAAACTACTGGGAGCATATTCAACTCTGTTTGTGGTTGTATTTTTAAAGAGCAACATACGATATGTCCATGCTCTTACAATTTTCTCCTTCACCACATCCAACACGGTACTTCCCACATATTTGAGGAATTTTGGAAATTTTTCACACACCCTTTTGAACTCGACAACAACACCAACATATGCATCTTTTTTTAAAGGAGATTAAACTACAATGTTCCAAGTCCTCATTATGGTGTTCCATAATTAGGTCGATTTGAATTGTTTCACATTCGCATTTAAATGTTTCACAAGTTTTATCTTCTTCACATCAAACTTTCATCTAACTGAATTTTTTGAAATATGATATTAACGTAGTAAAATAGTAGATGTTAAAAAAAATATTTGCAACAACATTCATAAATGCGGTATTTCCGTCGGTCATTCAGTCACAATTACCTTCGAAATCTTGTATTCAGACTTCAACAAATTACGACATATCTCTAAGACTCAAGTGAAATTATCCTCATTTTTAAATATGAGAAAAACAAATCCAACTGAGTATGTCATCTTCGTTGAAGCCACACCAACGATCTTAAACAACAGCATTTCATACTAATTATTTTATAAGTCGAATTCATCAGCAACATAGTCGAAAAAGTGTTAAACACCTTGATTGATTCACGATGAACCCAAAAAATATATTGGATTTCAATTTCAGACTGATCAATCGTTTTATATTTATATACATAATTGTGATCATCCAAATATTTCAACAAACGTTGCATATCCGACCACAGACCCCTTACAGTTTTCTTTTATCTTTAATGTGCATTATAAACTTGTTTAATTGTAATCACACTTTCATTTCTTCTTTTTTTAAAGTCATTTGAAATTCTTTTGTGGGACCATGTTCTTTATCATTTCACCAACAAATTATGTCTCTCCCTCATTTAAACTATCAGCTACAAGATGACCTTCAAACTATGTATTTATCTCATGGTTGTGTGTTTCTTACACAACAGTAAGATTTTATTCATTGGTTGTCAAGAAATAACCAACCAACCTGAGTGGATATTTGCACTTCCTAGATCTTGTGAATTCGTGTTTTAACTTCTCATTGGTTCCTTTATACATGTCATCCTTTTACATCCCAATACCAAAAAAGTGTTTTCTTCAATCAGAACTATGATCAGAATTTGTAATTACAACTCGAAATCTTAACTTAGTTGCTCGACACGAATAACCAAACAGGTTAGTAATTTTAGTAAAGGGATTGGTAATAGAATCAAAAGAAAGGAATTCGAATAAAACTAGAATAAGAGGATAATCAAAGTTACAAGTGAAAACTATGACCCTAGACTTATCTCTTTGGATTTCTAGTTTTATGTTTTTATTCTTAACTAGATTATGGCCCGCGCGTTGCGCGCGGATATTAATTAATTAATTTTATAAGTTTTATAAATATTATTTTATAATTTTATTTTATTGATTTGTAATAATAAAATATGATAAGGAAAATTAAAATGAGGGAAAATTATATTTATCAAAATCATCTAATTTAATTTTTAAAATATTTTATAAAATTCATATGAAAACTATAGAATAATTGTTTGACTCATTGTACTTTGATTGTTAATTTATTTTTTAACATATAATGGTACTTGTATTTGTTTGATGAAATAAAATGTAAAATACAAACACAAAAATAAGATGTAAAAATTCTAAAATATGATTGACTATTTAATATTTTTTATTTAAAAAATATGTTAATGTTGAATTATATTGTAGCATAATATAAATTTATTTGTTTTATTAGTATAATGTTTTAATTGAGACCATGAGAAGTTGTTGTAAACAAAAATTATTGAATATATTTCATCAAGAGTTCGAAATTTATCTTATTAAAGATTTACATATACTTTAA
>JBBPBT010000347.1:6923388-6935176 GCA_037974875.1 Cicer bijugum
TAGATAAAGAGCATTTAGTAATGCTCTTTTATTGTGTTGTCAAATCTAAAGTTATTTTCAAAATATTTTTAGAAAAATATAATATGGACAATCTTCTCTGTCTTTTGAGATCAATTAAAACAGATATTTAGGAGTGATTAGTCGGTTTTTTTATTGAATTTAATGATTAATAATATAAATTATTACCATTGGTAAATGATTAATAATATTATAAAATAATTTAAAATTTTATTATAAAATAACTTATAAAATAATTTGACAATAATATAAATTATAAATTATTATCAAATTGTAAAATAATTTATAAATTATAAATAATTGTAAAATAATTTTATAATTTATGATTTTATTATAAAATAATATTATCAAATAGATTTTTGAGGTATTAAAGAAATTGTGGAAGAAATAGGAAAAATAGAGTAGAAATTAAGGAGATTAGGTATATTTGTATAGGTGGCGTTCGAGGGGGTGAGGTGGCATTTAAAGGTCTGTTTTAAATATATATAATAGATTTTTTGTTATTTGTTATTTCGTTACTCTAACAACTCAATCATTATCCTTAATCTAATTAATAAATAATTTTAATTAGTATGATACTTGTTAATTAATCGATGTGAATACGATAATCTTGTATACTAATTATATGATATAGTACAAAAAATTATTTTCTTCAATACAAACCGCACCTTTTGCAACACAATGCAAAAAATTATTTTCTACAATCAGAACAATGATTAAATTTTATAATTACCACTTAAAAACTTAATTTAGTTGTCTGACGACAAACTCAAGCAATCAAATCATCTTAGAAACTATATTTATAATAAGTAATAAAATTTATCCCAATATCAATGTCATCCACCACTGACTCTGTATTATCTAATTTGAAATCAATTTTTTCCTTCGATTTCAAGTCAAGTACAAACTTAAATAGTACTTAAGCTTATGGTTCAGGTTTGGGTGCAACTAGAGGCTCAAATTTCAAATTAGGTGCCAACGAATGTTTGAATTCAAGTACAGGCTCAACCATAATTAATAACTAACTACAAACATTTAACACATTAAAACTAATTATACAGAAAATATATCATTATGAACTACATTAACAACTAACAGATGTGTTAGTCCAGTAGTGTTGCATTTTATAAAAACAAATTACCGGATGTATAAATCTTATAGTGTTATGTTTTTAAAATCATACTACCAAATCTCAAAATCCATTACCATTCAATATAGTTCTTCAAAACCTGTAACAACCAAAATGACAATAAGAATATTTTATACCTACGTTATCTTTGCAATTAAAAAAAATAGAGTTTTTGAGATTAATGGATAGAATAATGGAATTTTTTAACTCCAAAAATGTGAAAGTAAATGAAGAATTTGAAGTTTAAGTGTTGAAAAAGAAACGTAGGATGAAGAGGCTCCCATAACTTATATATTAGTTTCAACTAAATGTCAAATTCGATAACTTAATTTATCAAATTCACGATAGAGTGGAAGACAGATCCAAAACGAACTCGTAACCATTATTGACTTTTAGCCTTTTAGAGTAGTTTTTAGATTAGATGCATGAAACGCACGTTATGATTTGTTGCCGATTAATATTGAGGATGTTGCTAAGTGTACTATACAGAATGAAAACAAGAGAATGCACCTGTTAGGAAGACCCTAGATATCATGTATCAGGCTATATTATCCTAACATCTCAATATTTAAAGGCACTGATTCATTGGTACCGTAGTTTGTGTTTGATCACGCAAATTCCACCGTTGCATAAGTCAACACGAAAGTTTAGACTAAATTGACGTCCTACTTGGCTATGGTTCCTATACTTCAATATCATCTTGGTCAAATAATCCAACTGTTAAGCATTTAGCAGAGAGGTTTTTTGCCACTCCAACTTTGCAGATTAATTATCTACCATAATACCAATCGGACCATTCACCAATCATAGTTCGGTTGGGGACTAGCAAGAATAAAAAAGAAACATGCTTCAGCAAAAAATTCAGGTTTGAAACATTTTGGACAAAAAAGGACTCCATAACAGCATCGTCACAGCGTTTCACAATAAATGTAGCTGGGAAAGATGGAGTACTCCTGCAGAAGTCGGGAGCATCCGGAAAATGCTCAATTTGATCAACGAAGGAAATCCAATTTCACCCACTACCAAGTAATAATTTGCCTTAATTGAGTTGGTTGTGGTGTAAGGTGTGGTGGGGTTCATTAGCTGTTAGACATGGCAAATAAACTAGTCGGAGTGAAAGTTAAAGAGCACTTGTTGTCCTGTCTTGTGCAAGCTATAAGTAATGATAGAATCAATCATTTATTAATTCCATATTTTTATAAGACTTAATATTAATTATCAACACTAATGACCATTAAAGTTACACTTTGACACGAGAGAAAATTAACAGTTTTTCACACTTCTGCAAGGGAAAAACACTAATTATTCCCTTTCATTTTTCCCTAGTCCCCAAGACAAACACACAGAAGCATTTGACATAAGAGAAACCGAGGATCCATATAATATGATAGAAGGTATCAACATGCCTTCCCCTCATGTTTACTTATTAAGATGAGGAAAACAAACAAGGACATCAGATTTAGGGTGTCTAGCTTCAGCATGCTCCCTGCACTTCACCTCTGATGTGGTGCAGATAAATGTTTGCATGCACACCTTGCACTGCAATCATCAATCACAAAATTATAATCAGTAAACAGCTCCATACGATATAAGCAATGCAATGAGATAATGAACTCTTCTCAAAAACATTGTTGTGACGAATTTTTAATATCCATAATGAAGTTTTCGAAATGTGCATAGATTGTTGAGAACACCATTCATGAAGTGCATGTTTAAATAATCTGACTAGAAAACACCTTTGGAACACGTTGAAGGAAAACTCTTAGGTTCACATTATGAGTTGGACGAATATAAATAACTAAACACTCGACAGAGAAACTTGTCAAACCATTACATGCCACTAAGTGAACATACATGTTATGCAAGTAAAGAACCAATCATCAGGTAATTGCCATTTACCAGAAAGAAAACATAAACAATGTTATTTATTTGCATAACATGTATGTTCACTTATGCGTATGTTAGGATGAAAATCGTCAATGTGACTAGCTTGGTAAAACCAATGTGAATACTTATTTAAGGATGAAAGACATCATCAATGTGGAGTTGTGGCCTGTGTTTTTGACATTTTGGCAAGAGACAAGTTTATCAGAAAATTCTCCAACCCAAAAAAGCCTGAATTCCTTCCGAAAAAGGAGTTCTATCGACACCTAAAAACAAACTTTTACAGTGCATCCATATCTGTGCTCCATTAATATTTCCAAATTAAGTATACTAATGATATTCATATTCACTATAGCAGCTACTTTGATATAAACAAAAGATCAATCAGTAGAAATGATTTGTTATCAACCATATTTATGATCAACCCTCAATTTCCTTCTACATGTTCGTTTAAAATACAACATAGCAATGATAGCATATGTTCCGAAATATCAATTTCAATTTCCACGGTAACTTTTAGCGTCCAAGGAAAAGCTACACAAAGTAGTTTCAAATCACCGCACAATTACTTCATCACACCATGTTACCGAACAGACAAATAATCTTTTTAATTCCTTCTCTGCATCCTCTCTCTCAACCCAAACCAACTCCCAAACATACAGAATTTCAGGCATTATATATATATAGATACATGATAAAAATAAAAATAAAATATCCCGAACCCTTAATCAAGGGAAAGCACAAAACAGAGAACCTTTTGTATCCGTAAACAAATTGGTGAAATTAGCAGTTCAATCTCAGTTACCAAAAAACATCGACTAGAATACTATTGAGAATTTTAGACCAAATATACAACAGATCTACGGAGCAGTCTTAATCAACAGAAATAATTCTAACAAATATTAAATAAAAAACCGAATTTATACCTGGATCGACATGGCTTTCTTATTAGTTTCAAGCTGGCTACCTGCATATACAACACAATCGTTCAAATCAACAACAATACCACCAGATCTAACACGTAAAATCAAGATTATTTCCAAGAAAATTGTTTACGAATCTGTTTCGGTTCGATCCCGATATTTTAAGGAAATCAAAATCAAGAAACCCTATATTCTAATTTAGATTTTATAATTATCGGAAAGAGAGAGAGAGAGAGAGAGAGAGAGAGAGAATAGATTACCCTTGCCAGCATTCTTCTGCTTCTCGAGGTTCCTCTCGCGAGCCATCTTTGCCTTTTGGCCGTTACCTCCTCCCATGGCTGTAGGGTAGGACCAAACGAGAGAGCCTCAAAACCCTAATTTTATTTATTATCAAGAAGAGAGTGATGATTGCGTAACCACGAGGAATGGGTAAAAAGATGGTATATATATATACAAATATATACGGAACTTTTCTTTATTAAATTGTGATTTTTTGTTATTGTTATTTTCATTTAATGTTCTCTTATTTTTCTCACCTACCTATTACGTGGCATCTGTGTCAGCACATGGATAAGCGGACACGTAAGATTTAGGCGGTAATGTTACAGCTGGATACCATTGCAAGTGCAGTGCCGTTGCCATACTGATGGCTATCAGCGCATTTTGGTTTCTTTTCGATGGATCGCATTATTTTATTTTATCAGTTTAAGGGTGAGGAGAAATTAAAAAGAAAGAAAAAGGTGAGAGAGATAAATTAGAAATAGAATAAATTTGTAATATAATTTTGTATGAGAAAAAGAAACAATTATAAAGTTATCTTTCTCTAGAGGAAAAAGTGAAAAGAAAGAAATGTTAGTATTTATATATGGATAAAAATACTCTTGTTGTATTTTACTTTTATTAAACCTTGTTTATTTTATTCTTTATTTACATCGATAGAGCCATTTATATTTAAATCCATTTACTTATCTTTGTTTTGCAGTCTAAATAATTAAAATAAATTATATTATATATATATATATATTTGTTAATTTAATTGAAATTCAACCCTTACAAATTGGCGAAACGGTGCATAATCCCAATTTTATAAAAAAGATTAATGTAAATTCAATTAATTAGCTTCTCAAATGATTTCAAAGTGCATAAATGGAGTAAAACAAAATTAGAAAACTATAGACTATCAATGTAGCAAGATATATTGAAAAATCATTGGGAAAGAGACGAGGCAGAGGACATATGGCGAAGTTGAAAGAAGTGTCAGATCCGAGCAAAAATATTGCAAAACAAGAAAGAAGAAACAGAAGGATCTTACTTAATAAAATGGAGATGTTGAGTTTATAGAATAAAAAGTAAAATGAGTTACTTATTAAAAAAAATGTCAAATGAGTAAAATAATTGGAAGAAATATTAGTAGTATCTTTAATATATGATTTAAAGAAGAGGAAACAAAAGAATGATTAATGTTTTAACGAGCAACAATCATAAATTAAAATAGAATAAATCTTTGGAATTTATATTCATTCGTCTAACTACATTCATGGAATTTACTTAAAAAAAACATACATACACAAATGTTATGAGTAAATTTAAAACTAATTTCATATCCAAAGTATCAACAATATCATAATCTTGAAATGCCTCAATATCTAAAGTGATTGTGATTGTAGGTATCACCAAACCCTTAGTATCACAAGCATTTGCTCTAACATCTCATTGTTATTCATCGGTCTAGCTACATTTACATTGACTTTATAACTTTGACCAAACTTCTAATTGCGATCCCAAAACTTATTGTCCATTTGATTTGAATTATAGAGGAGTATCTAAATGATATGAGAAGTTTTAAATAGGAGAAAGATTGATATGAGAAGTTTCAAATACTTATAAAATGTTCAATTTTCGCTCTCCACATAGCTTTTATTAAGAATCCATAAAGCTCCGTGAATATTTCTTCAAGTATAAGTAGTAATGTAACTTATTCGAGCCATTAACACATTGCTACGGAGAAATAACAAAATTTCAAGTATTTTGAATGAAAAATGTGAAGATTTTGGAAGAACATATTATGTAACTCAATCAAAATTGTTTAATTATTACTTCAATATGATAACATAAATCTTTGGGTAATAGGAAACAACCCATGATGTAAGATAGAATGGATTGTACCCCAAATTTCATGAGCACCTCACGATCAGTTGAAGATAAGAAATTCTCCTTCCAACTTTTCAACCTCTTCCAAATACAATCTTGAACATAATTAAAATAGTTACTTCGAGCTACCAAAATAAGAAAGTCCCAAATATTTAAATTGCGTCTCAAGAGACTTAAAGGAAATCCATCTTTGAAAATTAATTTTTCTATCATTCGACACATTTGAACTGAAAGAGATCTTTTAACTCATCAAAATTGACGAATTAGTTTGATCTATCTTGATAGATATTGAGAATATTCACAACACATAGGTACAACAATTTTTGTGTTTATAGAGATATGTGGCCATAAAAACACCTTATTATCTTTTCACTTTTTGTGCATTCCATTAAAATAAATAAATAAATATTGTTAGAAATAATAATTAGTGATCCATTTAGTATATTTTTTTAAAGTACAAATGAGAACATCAGCACATGCATTCAACCAAAAACTACACTCTCTTGTTATACATTTTGAGCATCTGATGTGATCAAATTTTTCCCTTGATTATTCGTCTGACCTAACCATAAATTACAACATGGACAGATAATCACCCTGAATGGGACAAAATCTAAATTGCAGGCGCCAATTATCTAATCATCATGTTCTTGGTCCCTTATCCACTTCGTTGCCACCCACTTCTCCCCTTTTATCACAGGGCAGCTGCCATGGAGTGATGTCTGCCAAACAAAGAATACATACAATTAAGCCATATCATATCATACAGCCAGAACTGAGTTTGCACTAACACAAGTCTATCACGGCAACTGATACAACATAACCACAGTAACCACTCATTTCTGCACAGATTAAAATCATCTAGTCTAGTGTTCAAAATGTCAGTTCTCAATCTCATCTAATGTTTCACTTAATCTTTTTTTATAGGCAAATCTTAATAAATTAGTGGTTATGTTGGAACCTGAGATCTTCTTCTTAAAACTCTTTCAGTGTCACTTAATTTAAACTATAATAATTCTAAACGAGGAGATGGTCTAAAGTTTTAGATTATCTCAATCCATTTCGGCACAACTCATCTAAAAGATTGTTATTATATATTTTTGTTTTAATCTTCCCGTTTCTAGGAAACCTATAATGTTTGGTCGGAAGGTAGATAAAGTTTAATCAAATATTATTACAATCATCATTGACTACATGAATTCAATTATTTTTTTTTTTTTCAAGATACATTGTCTAACTGTTAATGTTAAGTGTTAATGTGCATTGTCTAATGGTTAAAAGAATCACAATAAATTAGTGGATGAAAATTAGTTGAAAGAGAATTATTAATAATTGTTATTGCATGCAATCTAGCACACAGTAAAAAAAATCCCTTATAAAATTTGGACTTTCTCTTGGCTTGGTCAAGTTAACTTCAATCCATATTGGTTTTTAGTCAATATAGTTTAAATATTGTTTATACAAGTGGTTTGGTCGAATGTGTTAAAGACATTCTTTACATTTTGAGGTTGTTAATTTATCCTATCGTATTACCCATAATGATTATGCTCTAAAGTCCCCCTCACTATTAGAGCATGCATAAAGTTTAAGGGTTGAGAGTTTGAGATTCTAACTTGTGTGCATTTTTTTTTATCATAACCTTTGTCGCTGAACTAAGGATTATGACTCAGCAGTCAGCACTTTAGAAGAAAAGTAAACACTGCTTATACACACAAAATGAAAACAACACTACTACTAACCTGATCGATAGTGCCGTTTGGGAGCAATGAATAAAATAGAAGTCCATCCCCTTGCCTTGGCTTTACTCTTAAACCAATGCAATCTTCGTAGCCATAGCTACCATCCATGTTCAAGCCATTCTGCAGAACAATTTTGCGCCAACTATCAAGCCCAGATACTCGTACAACATGGGTATGAGGATGCAGGAAATTCATAAAACTACAGATATGATTAGGTCTAAAAATGTTAAACACAACCCTATAAAAATTAATACTAATATTTAAAAAAAACACATAATGTTAAGAGAACATTATATTTTCCATTAATATATCACTAATGTACGTAGACGATGATCACAGTTTACAATAGTATAGATGTGATCATTACAGAGACAGCATAAAAACATATGATACTTCTAGAAAGTCTTTAAATATATTAAATTTTCATTAATTTCCAGAGCAGGCAGCTCGATTGGTGAACTAAGAAATGCAAAATGGATACTAACCAAGAAGCCCAGGGTTCAAAACCTGAAAATCAATATAATCTACTAGTTTACTAGCATTTTCCTTTTTCTCTGACCAATGGAAAAATAATGGAGGATAATCTTTGGATACGTACCAAGGAGCATCACATAATGTTTAGTGTCGAATCCAGATACAGCCATAATACTTTAGCAATTTGGATTATATAGGCTACATAGTGCTCTAACTACGCAGGAAATAAATGAAATGAGGAGTTGATCAAACAAGATACAGCAACAAACTTGATATTACCTCAAATGGAAACATAGTCTCGCCACCATCCTCAACGTTAGTTAAATACAGCAAAAATGAAGCCATCTGCATTCTCAATCAAAATCTGAAGTTAAGAAATGAACACATCAAAACGTGTTTGGTGTAAGTGATTTTGTGTTCTTATAGTAGAACCCTACAGTATAATGATACAAATTTAGATCATCTGCAACAAAATCCAACAATTTTGTAAGTATAAATAGAAGTGTTCTGCTTCACTCGACAATAGCTTATATTATATTTCATCCAAGCCCTATCACGTAGCCTCTTGATGAATATCAACTTGTAAAATGAAAAGCCCTCAATGCTAGACTCCATCTTCATTACAAGTAATCATAAATTTCATGACTAAAATGAAATGCAAATCAGAATGTGAGTTTTAGTTCAGGCGTACCCTTTGGCTATTTTGTGGGCCATATTCAGCCGGATTGAATGCATCATAATGTGAGTTATATCTTTGACCAACCTCATAGCGTAGGATATTAAATGCCTGAAACATGGTGATTCCTCAGACAATTTAAAATCACCCTGAAAATGAGAGGATTACAAATTCAACAAAATCATAAAGCACCTAAGTAGCAGTCTTGCAGATAACATAAAGTTCAGGGAACCTATAGGATTATGTTCATGCCCTTGTCTATGGATAGATAATTTTCTTAGCTTAGAAAAAAATTGGTGACAACTCTAACTTTTATTTTAAACAAGCTAGAACTCCAGATGTGACTCCACCAATTTTGCTACACAGAGAAAACATTGACATCATAACAGCCTTTATCAATAGTAGAAATTCAAACGATAAATTAATAAAATCAAGAGAAATATCTTGAACACATTAGATTGACAAGGTCATACAAAATGCCTTTTCTGCAGAGAGGGTGAGCTGAATAGGGATGTTACCTCTCCATTACTCCTAGGAATCATCGTTGCTCTTGCGATTTTCTCCTCAATGACACCTAAAATCCCTGTTTTATCCTCAGAAGCACTAATAAACACGCCAGAGCTGTAAAAATAAAAAGATAATACAAAGTAAATATATAAAATTAAGCAAATGTAACATAATATCCATTTTAGACAGGCTATACAAGGTAATCAAAATGATTGTGCCTTAATTTCTGAGATGCTGAAAGTCTCTCTCAGATTCATCATAATACCAACAGAATATATCATAAATTTTAGAGAAGCTAAAAATCTTTCAACTTGGTTGGCCTATAATGATACCTCACATTTTATAATAGTTTATTACCTTGTCATTCCAATAGTAAATTCTTTCCAGTAATTTTTTACTTGAACAAATCATACAAACCTTTTAGTGAAGTGTGTGAAAAGTAAATGAAGTTAACCATTTGATTTGGTTAGGTCTGCGATGAAGTCATACAGTTAACTATTCTACATAGTCCAGTTCATAACTCACTCACACAATACCTCGTTCTAATTCCCTTCGTATTCTCCGCACTTTCTCCCTTGCGCAAAGCCAATGATGATGGTTTAAGGCCTGCTTTTGCCACACTAACTATGCCTTCACATTGTTCAGCAGTTGCAAAATTAGGAAAATACAGAGCTCGTGGCTTCCAGCTCAAAACCTACAATATACAGCCAACAGATATTGTTTTATTTGAGAGTCAAAGCACAATAACCAATTTCATATTAATACTACAATTTAGCCATTTAGGATTAGGAATATGTTTCCACCGCTTCGTCATTCACCAGAGTTAATTTAAAGTCAGACATCAATTACTACTATGTATGCATAACACTGATCTTTAATCAATTAACAAATTCCAGTTTCCGCTATTTCACATTAACTTCTAAATTAAAATTAACCTAAATTTATTCAAAATAGCGATTCTATAAGCTAACTTCATAAATATTGCAATAATTCCAAAACGTAAATATAGTAAGAAATATAACACACATAAACTACATAATACTAACATTAACAAATTAAGCTCTGCTTTCAAATAAGCTAGCATTGCTAAATATGGAGAGAAAAATCACTAATTAGTCAAAATTGCAAAACATATAACGAATCGATCCAATGTCAACTAAACAAGCAACTTTCACAATCACAATAATATTTCAGCAAAAGAATCGACAGTGTTGGAAGAAACTAACTCACGCACCTGGAAAGGAATCGATGTAATGGAATCGTCACCAAACTCTCCCGCGTGCATCAAATTGTACTTCGCTTCCTTCTTCGATTCAAGCAACCGCGGTCTAGGCCGCAAGCCATATCCATCATCATCCTGAAAAAATACAGCGATCGTCGATAGGTTACTTCAATATTTTCTAGCAAAAAAAAAATGAAAGACGAAATCGATACAAATTTGGAAGAGAGCGGTTAGGATTGAGAAGGAAGACCTGAGAGTGAGAGAAGAGAGTAGAACCGAAAAATCCAGCAAGGAAGAAGAAGATGCATATGATGAATACGTAAGGGAAACCGAGTTTGTTCGTTCTCAAGCTCCAATTTCCTTTCACTGTTTTGCCTTTCATTTGGATTTGTGAGAGTTCTGCGTTTTTAACTTCCAATATTAAATGGTAGCTAGTAACTGCCAAACACTTCCTTGCTTGAAAGTGCTTTTGAAGAAGAAAAAGAAGAAGAAGAAGGTTAAAAAGTGTTTGATAATGGTATTTCAAGACTCCAGATGGATCGTGAAAAGTACCCCTGTGTGTGGTCAACTGATTTGGTGTTCCTTTCTAACACTCCTTCAAACGGCCTAAATATTCATTAAACTAACACACTTTCTTTTCTTGTTATTGGTGAAAAAACTACACCGTTTCTCCTTTCACTTCTTTTATTAATTTTTTAATAAAGGCTTAATTGCAAAATCAAGGAATCGTATTTTTACTAATGTATGAAACTAGATTATTTGTTTTGAAATTTAATTTATTTGTTTCTCACTCATATTTTTAATTGAAAAATAAAAATGTGACATATTTTGATTTATATTATATATAATACAATAATTTTGAAATTTTAATATTTATAAAATCATAAAATAAAATATTTTTAAAATTTAATTTTAACTTATAAAATTATTTATTTTTATAATTTAATCAATAATACATAAATAATCAATGTATTATATAATTGTATGCAAGTCATTTAAAATATTAAATTAATATTCTTTTAGCTATAAAATATGAATTAGGAATTATAATTGTCTTATTTTAAA
>JBBPBT010000347.1:6952191-6997150 GCA_037974875.1 Cicer bijugum
AAAAACATTTAACTTATATTATAATTATCTTTAACATAATGAATATGAGTGGTTATAATGTGTTGATGTTGTAAAATATATAAATGAAAGTCTAAATTTTAATACTTATGCATCTCAATAATCACAATTTCTTCGGAATACATTCAATACTTAAAATACATTGACAAGTACAATAAAATAGATAAAACAACTAAATTAATAATAAATCATCAAATTAAACCCAATATCTAACTTATATTAGTGTTTTTTCAAGTTATAAATTAGTGTAAAAAATTTGTTAACCAAATAAACTTATATAAGTTATATAAATTAGTGTGATAAAGCAACTAATTTGATTAAATAAACTTATAAGTTAATTCAATAAGCTATAAATTAGCTTATTGATATTACCAAATAAACACCTAGTCACTAGTAATTGTTAGAATCGTTGAACACTATTTTCATTCGGTTGTTCATTTTCATTTGTATTTGAAATATTTGCTTATCAAAATAGAAAAACATTACTTGCAACTGTATTAAATCCTTATAATTTTTTACTAATTTTATATTATTATTAGTAATTAATATTTTTTATTTTTTATTATTTTTTGTTTATTATATCAATTAATAAAATAAAATGTGTGTAAAAGGTCGCATTGAGGATACAATTAACTACTATGTCCAACTTTTTTTCTTCACAAAGGTCGCATATATAAGATGCAATATCGTGCAATATTTAATATAACAGTTTTAAAATATAATATTTTAGAGAAGAAAAGAATTTAAAAGTAGAATATATATGATAAGAATCCTAAGAATTATGCACAACTCAAGCAAAATATTTATAATAAAACAGGTAAACTATTAATCATGTTGTATGCTAGAAATTTTAAAATCTCGAAATTTTGGAATTTTTTAATGTTTAAAATTTTTATTACATAAAAAAAGTTAAAAATTAAAATTTTGAAGTTATTGAAATATCAGTTTCAGACATTTTTTGTACGTAAATCAAATTCTATAAATAATTTTTCATATTGAAAAAAAAATTGGGATAAAAGAAATAAACGGAATTAAAAAACAATCATATTTTTTAAAATATCTTGGGTAAAATAAGGTTTTAGAGACTTTGTAAAGGTAAGGATATAATTGTGGGGTATAAAATTAATATCTTTTTGCTATAGCTTAGAAAATGGGTTTTTCTAATTGGGTAATCCATGAAACCAGATAAAATAAAGAATCTAGACAGACACAAAAAAAGGAAAATGTCGTTATATTTTTTATTTTTGGGCCTCTAGAACTTTTACTGATTGGGCCGTCCACGAAATCAGATAAAATACCATCGAAAATTTTACCCCATACCCTTTAATCATACCTATACCCCTATTTTATGAATGAAATGATCTTTTTGCTCTCTTATATATAATAAAACGTTAAAAAATTTGTCATTCACTATTCACATTTCTGGAACTAAAAAGTAAGTTTTTTTACAAAACTTCCGAAAAAGTTGTTTCGAAGTTTTCCGGTACAGAAGAAGTACCCCGGAAAACTTGATTCAAAGTTATCCAGTAGAGAAGAACTATCGGAAAACTTGATTCAAGTTATCCAGTACAGAGCTGGGTTCCGGAAAACTTGATGGTCAATATTTCTGGTAGTTACTGGAAAACTTGGACATCAAGTTTTCCGGAAGTTTATTATTATTTTTTTTAATTTTAATTATAATTATATAATTAATTAATTTATTGTTTTATTTATTTAATTTTTCAGTGGACGCGCGAGGAAGAGACGACAAAATAATACGAGTTACACGTGACACTGTACTTCAACATCATCCGCGATGAATCCCCCTGAGAGGATTCGACCGACTGCTTCAAGGAGAAGACGACGGGTGATCATTGAAGAAGGCGATGTGGAATATCATGATCATGTGGATATGTATCAGCAGGAGCAGGTGGTACAGGAGCAGGTGGTACATGAGGTGGTACAAGAGGAGGTTGTACATGAGGTGGTACAAGAGGAGGCCGCAGCTGAGGGACCTGGTGAGCTCACACGGTATCCTGGAGGACCTTATGATTTGTCTGTCCTTACATGATATCGTTATCATGTTTCAGCTAGACTATGATTTGGTGAGGTATATTTAATTAATTGTCACTTGTAATCTATTATAAATATTTAAATTAATTATTAATTTTGCTCTATATTTAATATTAATGTCATATATTTTCTTTGTATACAGGAGCGACCATTAAGGTTCATCTAATGACATTGCATCTACGGGTTCCGTAGGTGGATTTTGGGTAACACGTGACAATCGACCTAATAAATAATTCCAGTGTTGTAGACGCCCTGTATATACTATTGTCCAAGAAGTTGCTTCATCAGTGCGATATTGCTTCCAACCTAGTGCAATTTCTAGCAATGGAAATTCATCTTTCATCTTTAACTGCAAAAATTAAATAAATTAATTTAGAAAGAAAATTAATTAATAAATTAACAAACATTAAAATAAATTTAAATGGAAGAAAATAATTACCGGAACTCAATGATTTCCATTAACAAACCCGATACAACAAATGCGATCAAATTTTGTCAATGTGAATCCCTCATAAGAAAGAAAGTCATTGAAAATGTCTGACCAAACGTGACAAGAATAATATTATATGTTGTCGCTATCACGTAACCCATATCAGGACAACCATTTATCCATGTGCTGAATACCTAAGTCGAATATCTTCAACGAAAATCTTGACTTGAATATAAGACCACTTGAATGATATTTTTTTTTTTCTAATTGGAAATCACATACAAGGATGGAACTATTATTAATTTAATAAAAAAATAAAAAATTATATTAATAAAATCAAACAAAATATATTTAATAAATAAAATTAAATAAAAAAATAATACAATTAAATAAATATATTAAAATAAATAAAATATTATATTATTTTAACAACTATCTTCAATTTTAACGAAATTTTAAGGAAATAACTTAATATTTCATCATTTTGATCTTAAATTTGACGCATATAGTAGTTACAATTTGATGGGTCAAGTGGGTTTACTCAAAATAGAAAGTATTGTAAATTATTGATGAAAATCGAATGGCTAGGATGAGTTGCAGTGAAAATTTGTTTGTAGAGAATCCATTTCCCAAACTTATGGGTTTGGAGGTTGTCCCGGTTGCCGTCGTTCACTCGCTTTAAATTCCAAAAAAAATGACGTAGTGTAAAACTTTGAAACTTACAATCACAAACAAGGTACCCACCCTCCCAAGTCCCATTAATTAAGAGCACATAAAAAAACTAGTTATTATTACTAATTAATCCAAACCAACAACAACAAAAATGGGAATAGTAGAAGAAGCACACAACGTGAAAGTTTTAGGAACAGGGTCACGCTTTATTGTTCTAGCTCACGGATTTGGCACAGACCAATCCGTATGGAAACATCTCGTACCACATCTCTTAGACGAATTTCGTGTCATACTGTACGACAACATGGGAGCTGGTACAACTAATCCCGATTATTTCGATTTCGACCGTTACTCAACCTTAGAAGGCTACGCATACGATTTGCTTGCTATCTTACAAGAACTTCGAGTTGATTCTTGTATCTTTATTGGTCACTCTGTTTCTGCTATGATTGGAACCGTTGCTTCTGTTTCTCGCCCTGATCTATTTTCTAAAATCATCTTCATATCTGCTTCCCCCAGGTATTATACTAAAATTATTCATTCATAATTTGAACCTAATTACAGCTTAATCATTGTGCAATAATCGTTAGTTTGACTTTTCGTGCTTCTTTTTCTACTTTCTACACCCAATTACATTTTGATATGTTAGTGTCTTACTTAATGATAATATATCTATAATTTCTCTCTTAATAATATCTCTAAATTGTCTTTCTTTTTTCGTTTTTTAAACAAATTGTCTCTCGTTTAATATGACTTTTTATATTTTCAATAACCCAGTTTTTTATTTTGGTATATTCAATATTATAACTCAATTTATTAATCATTGAGGAATATTTAAACAATATCTTTAAATTTAATTATTGAAATTGTATAGATTAAATATGATAAATAATATTTTTTATACAAATTCTGTCCATTTTTTATTTATGTCTTATTTTCTCATATATTTATATTGACCAAAAAATATTTTTAGGTTGTTATTTTATTTATATATTATTACATGAGAAAAAAACGTTGAATAATTGATTAATGATGTTGAGTTGGTAATTGGGTTTTGTGGGGGGATTTAGATATATAAACGACAGGGATTACTTTGGAGGATTTGAACAAGAAGAATTGGATCAATTATTCAATGCTATGGCAGCGAATTACAAAGCGTGGTGTTCAGGCTTTGCTCCAATGGCTGTTGGAGGGGACATGGAATCAGTTGCAGTACAAGAATTCAGCCGAACTATGTTCAATATGAGGCCAGACATATCGCTAAGTGTGTTACGAACTATTTTTCAAAGTGACATGAGACAAATATTATGCCTGGTAACCGTTCCGTGCCATATAATACAAAGTACGAAGGATTTGGCTGTTCCGGTCGTGGTTGCGGAATATATCCACCAACATGTAGGTGGTCCGTCCGTCGTAGAGGTTATGTCGACGGAGGGTCATTTGCCACAATTGAGTTCACCGGATATTGTTATTCCGGTGATACTCAAACATGTTAGGCATGATATTGCGGCTTGATGTTAATATGTGGTGGGAGGTTTGATTGTATTATTAAGTTTTTCTTTTTTTAATTAATAAAAATTTGGAAGAGGGTTACTTTTTGATTTGTGTCCGTTTCGTAGATGACCAATGGAAATGGAGTTGGCAAACACATGCTTCCATCAAATATTATGTATTATTGTTAATTGTATTATATGGTAGTTTTTTAATTTTGGTAGGTGGTGATGCCATTCAATAGTTATAGTCATCAAGTGTTGGGAATGGAGGCTGTGAAATAAATAAATAGTTTGTTGGGTCCTGCCAAGTCAATTTGTGAAATGATTCCAAATGGTTTAGTTATGTAAAGCTCATATTTTCCACCATTCATTTTTCTCCCAATATAGATCTTTCCCCTAATTGAATTATTATCATATGTTTTTATCACCGACACAAGCTTTATAGACTTACTCTCTCAATACTATAGTAGTGCCTAGCACTTTATCACCCACATCTTAAGAAATGAAAAAACGTAAATTATGTAAGTAGCTTGTAAGTAATTTGTAGCAAAAGGTAAAAGTAATTTGAATGTATTGAATTTATTTAAAAGTATGTTAAATGTAAAATGGTTTATGTTTATATATGTTTATGTAAAAATAAATTTAACAATTGATTTTAATACAAAAATCATGGTTACATTCAAAAACTATAAATTCAACTTTCAAATTATAATTAATTCTTGAGGCAAAATCGAATCTACTTGAAAATAATCAATCATATCAAAATTATTTTTTTTTTCAATTATCATTTATTAATTTTAAGCGATTCGAATTTTATTTTCGTGAAATTTTAATATTTGCTCTCTTGGAGTTGATTAACTAAAGTTCACTTTTGACTTAATATAAATGATCAATATTATTTCATCTTATGGCAATTGCTTTACCACATTATATCTCAATTATATATATTTTTATCATTGCAAATCTTTACTATTATATTCAGTTTTAAGAAAAAAATTATGAAGAGAGAAATAAAGACAAGAAAAAAGAGAAATATGTGTGAAATAAAGTATATATAATATAAAGATAATAGAAATTCGAAAAAGAGAAATATAATAATTTTATGAATCGACAAAAATGACTTAGCATCAATCCACCATGAGAAGTGGATATTTCTCTGTATCTCTCTCGTCTCTAAATTGCTTGAAACAATCATTCCGTACATGAACAATGGCCATCCTCGCCGATTAAAAATCAAGGAATATTGTTTACGTTATTTCTTAGTCAATTACTCACAAACTTTGCAAAATACTTTCTCTCGTTTAGAATATAATATAAGCAACAACAAAAATATATCTCATACCTTTTAAAAAAAGTAGCATTGTTTAATTTTCTAGACGTTATAAAAAAGATACTTGCATTTTTTAAACTACCCTTCATTTAGGATAAACCAATTTATATAAACCAATATTTTATGTAAACCAACTTTTGTCAAAGCCAGGTTCACCACAATAAAGTATATCTAGGGTTTTATTCCTATACACAATGAAAAAGTTTTACCTTTAAAGGCAATAAATACCTTGCTAGCTCATTATCTCAAATTTTTCCCTATATATTAGTAGCCAAGATCACAAATTCACAATACATGCCACTAAAAAAAACTTTAATATAAGTTCAAATTATTTTTCAGGTTTTGCATAAAAATAAAACATGCGCAATGTCTTTAACTCAAACAATAATTCGATTCATGTACTCAAACAACACCAATTACAAAACCAAATTATATACTCCAAAACAATATTTTTAATTAATAATAAATTTTATATCAATTTACGTTTAAAATATTTATAAATTAGTAATTTATTTTTTTATTAATTTCTATTATATATTTTTATTTATTCTCGAGTTGGACTGTGAATTGGTTGTGTTTGGGCTTCCGAGAAGAAAAAATTTAGAGGTTATATTGCCTCAATCATTGACGTTGGGCCCATAAGAATATATTTAAATCTTTATGTGGGAATTGTACTGTGCACCCCCTCACTTTTATCTCCCACCCCCCATTTTTTCATAAAGATCATTTTTGTCCTTTTTCAAAAACCTAGATCCATAATTTTTCAAAAAAAAAAAAAATCAAAACTTTCAAAAGTTTTGATAAATTTGAAACTTCCGAAACGTGATGCTCGAAAATTTTAAATTTTCGAAATACATTTCGAAACTTTCAAATTTTCGAAGTAATTCAATTTCAAAAATTTCAAAAAAATTGAAACTTTCGAAAGTTTTAATTTATAATTAAAATTTTATTTTAAAAAATAAATTTATAATATTATTAATTAAATTTATTACTATTTTTTAAATTAAGTAGGAAATTTATTACTATTTATTAGTATTAATTATTACTATTTATTACTATATATTTATTATTATTTATTACTATTAATTTATTATTATTTATTATTAAAAAAATGCATTTCGGAACTTTCGTTTCCTAAATTTCCGAAATTGGATGTTTCCATATATACCAAACATTCGAAACCTCATGTTTCAAAATTTTCAAAATGTTCCAATAAGTTTCCATATATAATGTTCGGAATAATTTGGTCAAACGCACCTCTCATCCTAAGCACCGCAACATATCAATATATAAATATTACAAAAATTATAAACAATAAAAAAATAATGTAATAAAAGAAAACACAAATACATTTCGAAATTTTGATGGATTTCAGAACTTTTGAAATGCATTTTGAATCTTTCAACCTCAATTTCAAAACTTTAATACTTTCAAACTCCATTTCGAAAGTTTCATTTCCTTCAACCTCTCACTATTTCGAAACTTTCAAAATCAAAGAAACTTTCAAAAGTTTCTTGTTTCGAAGCTTTCAAAAATTTCGACCCATGCATTTTGAACATTTCACTTTGATGCAAAGTTTCGAAAGTTCTGGTTTCGAAGCTTCCAAAAATTTTGAGGATGCATTTCGAAGCTTTCACACACATGCAAAGTTTTGAATTTTACTTACTTTTCATATTCGAAACTTTCAAACTTTCAAGGAATGGGTTGGATCAGAAAATAAAATTTTTTTAAAATTTTTATAGATGAAATGGAGGGTAAAATAGTTTTTTACTCATGGCTGGAGGGGTGTCTGGCACAAAACTCTCCTTATGTTTAGTTAGCCAATTATATTGCTAAACATGCTGTCTTAAAGAATGATGGAGTTGTTTAACCAAAAAAAAAATGGAATTGTTGAAATAAATAAATTATGGAGTGTAGTTGAAGAAAATAAAAAGAACGATGGAGTGTTCGACAAAACAAAGTCGAGAAGTATGATGGAGTGTAGGTAGAAGAAGCCCTCCTTTTGGGTTTCTCATCTTATAAGTGGCTTGATCTCAAGTAGTCTTTATATAAATTGTATAAGGAATCTACCATACATTCTGCATTTATACCTTATGCTCCTTTAAAGTATATAAGAAAATATACTTTTTGTTCTTTTTAATTAATTAGAAAATTATCGAAGTATAAGTAAATTATTTTTGTCTAAGTTCAAAAGTTTGATTAAATTTTAAAGTTTCATACTGTAAATTGTTAGTTAAAAAAAACAATTGAAATATGAATGAATGTAAAATTTTCGTAATGTAATTTTTTTAAAAGTTTAAGAGAATTTTAAAAAAATATAGATAGATGTGAAACTTTTGAAATATAATTTTTTTAAAATATTAAACAAAAAATTTGAAATTTTAGATGAATGTTAAATATTCAAATTGTAATTTTTTCAAAACTTTAAACAAAAAAGTTGAAACTTTGGATGAATGTGAAACTTACAAAATATAATTTTTTTTAAATATTATTAAAATTTTAAAAAAATTTGATGAGTGTGAAAGCTCGTAAGGGTCATCTCCTCAAATCCGCCTCAATAACTTTTTTTTAAAAAATCACACAATTCCTTCAATAAAGACTATCCAAAGCACAAAGAGTGTCAATAGAGTCAAAAATAAATACACAAAAATCTTTTACATAAAATACCATCCAAAATGGTGGAAAAAATATAAAAATAAATGAACTACAATTAAAATTTTGACAAACCCATACACCTATTGGTTGAGTACAATATTGATGAAACTCAAAAAATAAAAAAATTCATTTCACATGTAGTCTAAATCATCCCTAAGGCAATAGCTTAATACTCTCGAGCAAAAGGGTGATATTCTATATATTGTTCTAAAAAGTTACAATGTTCCTTGTTTTCTAGATATACCACATAGTAACCAACCATATAACTATAAACTAAATTGGAATACTCTACCACATTGAAATAGACCTCCATATTGAATCATATGATCCTCACTATGATTTGATAATACATATGAAATTACAAATATGTGCGAAACTATCTTGCCAAACTTAGCAATAAAAGGGACATTAAAAAAATTAATGTTGAGCAATTTTCGACAATTAACATCCCATCACACAAAGTTAAACATTCACATTTAGAATTTATTCATCAATGAAGTTCACCATCGTTGGTAACATTTATTTCAACCATCTCAAAACAAAGATTAACACATTCAGTGGAACCAGATTATTACAACTAATAATCTTAAATTACGTATTATTTTCACATAAAATTTATTACATATTATTTTTAAAGTCTAAAGGTGGTAGACCTTTAGTGCAAATTTATATTACACGGACAACAAATCACATATTAACAATTTATTAAATAAAAATTAAAATAAAAAGTTACTCATATATTTTATAAATTGTCACATTATAATTAATTATTTGGATAAAAAATTATACTAATAGTACACCACCTTTAATATATTGTTCTAATATACTTGAAAATGATCGAGGATGTTGTTGTTTTGTTCTTCCATATAATTTTTTATTGTTGGAATGATTCTTTATTATACTGTTGGCATGAAATTATTGCTGGTACCTTTTGCTTCCTGAATTTGATGCGTTGAGTTGGTGTTGGTTTTACTTTTGGTGTTTTTTTATTGAAAAATATATGCGATTTCTGGACATAATTCATATTGAATCATTTAGTAAAACCAATCAAACCAATCATCTTTTTCTGGTCATAATTCATAGTGAATCATCTACTGTGATGATTTGTGGGAATATTTTTTAATTGATATCCATTTTAATACATATTTCATATATTCTATAAAAATAAATACATATATAATATAACAATTTGATCATCATAATTCTCACAACCCTAACTTCAATAATACCAAACATACATTGTATAGTTTGGGATGAATTTAACTTGATATTTTATTCATAAAAAAATGTATTGTATTTTTTCTATATAATATAAAGATAAAGGATATACGGTGGTTTGTGGCATTTTCGTGTGGGTCCAGAAATTGGCGGTGGTGTGCTAGTTGTAATATGTTGTGTTGTGTTCCTAAAAAAGCAGCGTGTAAATTCTTGCGTTGTGTTCTCGCAAGGAATGATTGTTGAAAAATGATGAGATGGCAAAAGGTTATTGGTTTGTTGAATTAGATATGGCCCACAAAAGCAACCCAGCTGTTTCATTACCAACACCAACTGCTTCATGGTCCCGCAAAATACCAAATCATCATAACCCAACAAAAGAAACCAGACGGTGCTATACGAGTAACAATTAAATTAATGATAAAGGATAAACCATCATTTTCATCCAATATTGATATTTCGGTTGTTAATTTAATTATCAATTTAACGTTATGTTACCTAAAACAGAAATTTATTGAATTATCAATGAATAATTAAGTTCAATAACTAATTAAAAAGACACAGAAAGCATTGAATATGAGCTAAAGTGTTACTCGCATTGTTCAATTATATCCGAAATCACATGCGCCTATTGCCCTAAATGGGCCCGCTCCAGACTGGACTTAGCACCAAAGCCACGGATACAATACTGTATAAATACTGTACATTCTATTTCTTTTCGAATAAATAAACATTAATTAATGCAAGGAGCGTGTTTAAGAAGTTAAAAATATAACTAAAAGTAGTATCTATCTGATTTATTTTATTAATGTTGCTATCGTAAATTTTATGAGAGGGCGAATATGAAAAATATATTTTTAAATTAATATATTAAATTTAACTAATGGTAATAAGGAAAAAATTAACAATAATATTTACTTATATAAAATATAATTTAAAATATCACAAAAAAAATAAAAGTTGATTTTGAATTCAACATTTAAGAATGCAGTAATAGTGTTAAATCTTTCGAAGGGATTTTTGTGTATATTGTGATTCTATCTAATAGAGATAATATCTAGTTCACATCAAATATAAGTAAAAATTAAACATAGCTAGATAGGAAAAGTTAAACTCAACCACACCTCTAGTATTTAAATTCATCTATTATTAATGTTTTAATAAATAGATGAATAGTGTCTTTTTAAAAAAAATATTCTAGCATTAAAATTCATTCAATAAGTGTACAGAATTAAGGCATTAAAATTCTTTAAAATTCATTCAATAAGTGTAAAGAATTAAGCTTTTGCAGATTTAAACTCGTGTTCTAATATATTAAATGCCTCTGTAATATTTTATCATATAAATTATATATATAGAACAAAACAATTAAACTATTTGTAAAAAATCATGGTATATTTTATTCTTTTATTTTAATTTAAAAAAATTCACTGTTGACTGAGCTCTATATAGTTGTTGTAGATACTTAAAAGTGTTACAACAAAACAAAAAAATTATGAAAATTTTAATTTTATTAATTTCTTATAAATATATTATTTGGAGTATCTAAATATATATTAAAAAAATATAAAATTATAAAGATATACTAACATACTAACGTATTAAAAATAAAGGAAACTAAAAAAGTTAAAAAAAATGGAGTAATTAAGATTACCTAGTAGATATACTATCGTACTCCTCTTTATTTTATGAACATCAATTTAATTCAATTTATAATTCAATTTATGTGCATCAATGGCATAAATATATTTTAAATTTTGTATTAATATCATTAAAATATTAAAAGTATTTGATGTTAATCATATATTTTTTATAATTTATACAAAGTATGACTTTTAGTTGGTTGAAAATGTAAAATGTTTTATATTATTGGTATGTTAAATTAATCTCATTTAATTAATGCTTAGAAATTTAATAGCGTTGAGTTAGTAAGTGATAGGATATTTGCATAGATTTATAAGAATAGAAGGAGATATATTTTTGGATTGATGATTTTGTTGAATAGTTAAAATGTTGAATGACAAGAAAATAGGTAGGGAGGGGTGTACGGATCTAAGGGGGAGCCCGCCCCTTCTGCCTCAAACCAAACAATGCTATATTTTTTATTTTTTTAAAAAGTACTTTTATTACAATAATTATCAATATACTTCTTATATCTCCAAATATAAATAAAAATGGACGGATTTAAAATTTAGATTATTTTTTTAACTAATTATTATTTATGTATCGATGACTTTAAATTACATGTGTGTGGTATATAACATTGATGTCCGTAGTTATATTTAAGCCCTACTATTTTTAAAATGATAATCGATACCTATGTGTGTATATTTTTGTGAATGTGTTTCTCTCCGTATTATATGTTGCCGGTAGTATAATTTAATTATTGTTAGTGTTAATATGTAAAATTAATTTTCACTCTATAAACATACAAAATATTTTTTTAATATTATATTATGATTAAATATATATATATATATAATTTATTATGATTGTATATTATATAATATTTACGTTAAACATGGAATTGTGTAGAGAATGTCAATATGTATTAATAGGTGGGATCTCCGCAACGACAACTGTATTCATGGCCCCACGGAACGGAAGAGAAAGTTTTCCAAAGATAATTTGAGGATTATATTTTTTATGAGATTGGTAGGAATAATTTTGAATTTTTAGATTAAAATGAATGGTTGAGACGAAAATGTAAATAAAGGAGTTCGCGAGTTGTATTTATTTATTTGCAAATTTAGAATTGTTTCCTCTTGCTAATGACACTACTTCGCCCACCATTAATAACAATTAATGGCCATACCCACTTGAACCAGCATCGATTTATTGTGCAGTTGACTCATCTAATCTTTTAATTAAATTTTACTATGTGCGTCGATTTTTTGGATAATGCACACTTATATCCCTCTTTTTTTGTCAGTTAACTGAATTGTCCTACTTCCAAAATAATATATGAAACTGTTCTACTTTTTCTCTCCCACAGATGGTCGCAGGCCCAGGCAACGAACTTAAATTTTTCCCACTTTATATGGTCGCATCCCCAGGATGCGACCTTGTATAGACCAAAGTTTTTTTTTTCTTGTTTTTTTCTTTCTTGCTTTCTATACAAGGTGGCATCCTGGAGATGCGACCATATGAAGTGAGAAAAATTTAAGTTCGTTGTCTGGGCATGCGACCATATGTGGGAGAGAAAAAATAGGGCAGTTTCGTATATTGTTTTAAAAGTAAGGCAATTCAGTTAACTGACAAAAAAAGAGGGATATAGACAAAAAAAGAGGGATATAGATATGCATTATCCTGATTCTTTTAATGAAGATCAACTTGTTTCAATTTAAAGAAAAAAAAATTGAATCAGCATCTTGCGGTGAGTTCAAAACAGAAAAAATGTCTTCGCACCATGCATTTCTCATCAATTTCTCCAAAATAAATATTATACGTGTTCATGGTAACCGACTGATATATATATATATATATATATATATATATATATATATATATATATATATTTCTTCGTATCATATATGCATAATTTTGTAATTATTTTTGTCCCAAGCCTCGCCACAATATCTTACAATTTTATTTATTTTTTACAATAAATATTAATGTGTTTTAGGATTAATATTTTAATTATTGTATTGAAAATAATATAATTTTGGTTATTTTATTACGTGAAGGATTTACGTAGGGTGAGGGAAGTTTGGGTGACAAGAGCGAGGGAGTACTCACATCCTCTGCATCGTTGACATCCTTAATTAATTAAAGTGACACTTTAGAGACAATTTTTTATTTATTTGTTAAAT
This sequence comes from Cicer bijugum, assembly GCA_037974875.1. NCBI lineage: Eukaryota > Viridiplantae > Streptophyta > Magnoliopsida > Fabales > Fabaceae > Cicer > Cicer bijugum. Next base: position 6,965,869 of record JBBPBT010000347.1, read on the forward strand.
GATTCCCTCGATTATCAAGATATTTTTTTTTTGATAAAAATAAATTTATTTAAATATTAAAATGAAAATAGTACAATTAAATTGATAATTAATTGAGATATTTTTCATCTATATTTTAAAGATCAACAAAAAAGCAAAATGCATGTTATTGATATACATAAATGTGTTCAAAAGTCAACAAAAAATTACCAATTAAAATATTAATCATAACAATTCAATTAATTTTTTTACATATGATCAATAGTAAATAATAAAGCAAGATTTACAATTTTTAAAATCGTTTATTTATAGACAAAAATATTTGTTGGTGTACTGAGACGAGATAAAAGGTTAAACCAAACAAAGAATCACATACAAAATATAATAGTTGAAAGAATAATTACATTAAGAAAAAATAACCTTAGATCAATCCATAATTAAAAATTAAAAATAGAAAGATAAGTTAGAAGATGAGATAGTGTGGACGGAGCTAGGTGAAGACCCGTTGTACTTACTTTATAGGGCAAAAGATTTTCGATTATCAAGATACTTACAATGAGTCTTTGAGGAAATTTTTAATCAATTTAAGTCAAAATTCATTAATCGAATTCATCCTTTTTTTTCACAAATGCCAGCTTTAGTAATGCAAATATATGTTGAATAGGTCTGTATTTTTTTATTCCTATTATATTTGTATTCTATATACAAACAAATCAACTTATTTATTAAAATAACATCAAATCAGTTTAAACAAAAATATTTATCAGATTTTAGCTTTAATTTATTTATCAGCACCACCAATTCGAACATAGGTGGAAAATAAATCTATATATAATAACAAAAAACATCATATTAAATAATATTGAATTGAGGGAGATATTTTTTTATTAATAAATTTAAAATAGGGAATGATGTATCATTTCAAAATAGATAAAATCTTAAGAGTAAATATACATTTACTATTAGATGAAACCATCTTCGTTATTTTTACTACTAGCTCCGATGTATATGAAACTTCTGAGCCAAAACATCAAATCTTTAATATATTTACTTGAAAAAATGTTGATATTTTATTTTTAAAATAGTAAACATTTATTATTTATTTATTTTCATAATTCAAAAATTAAATATAGACATGATAAATATTGTTTTATCTTATCTATAATGAGCGCAATATAGCAAATTAAGATAACATTATTTTATCAATTCATGTATTTGTGCTGATATTTAAGTCCCATTTAACAATTAACGGTCATGATGAATCGGCAAATTTAATAAAGATTGGCATACTCAGCGTCAAATAAGAACAAAGGCCTATATAAACCTCTCCTCAACATTTTCATCTCAAAACATTTCTCTCTCTCTCTCTCTCTCTCTCTCTTAAAAAAAAAACAATTAATAATCAGTGTTGTTTCAAAATGGATCGTAACAGTGTCCTCACTCTCGCATTCATCTGCATTGTAGTCGCCGGCGTCGGAGGCCAGTCACCTTCATCAGCGCCTTCCAAATCACCATCAACCCCTGTCACCACTCCTCCAGTTTCAACGCCGGTTGCAGCACCTTCCAAACCAACCTCACCAGCACCCATTGCTTCTCCCAAATCATCTCCTCCAGCTTCATCCCCCAAAGCCGCCACCTCACCTGCTCCGGTGACCAAACCTCCAGCATCATCTCCACCGGCGGTGACACCAGTCAGTACCCCACCGGCGGTCACACCAGTCAGTGCTCCACCTGCACCAGTTCCGGTCGCCTCACCACCAACCCCTGTTCCAGTAAGCTCACCACCAGCAGCTGCACCAGTTGCCGCGCCGACCACACCGGAAGTTCCAGCTCCGGCACCGAGCAAATCAAAGAAGGGAAAGAAGAAGCACTCTGCTCCATCACCATCACCATCACCAACGTTGAGTAGTCCTCCTGCACCACCAGCAGGAGCTCCTGGACCCAGTGAAGATGCGTTTTCACCTGGACCCGGTTCTGCTAACGATGAGGTTAGTTTTCGATCCTCTTTTGTTTTTGTCTTTTCTTTGTCGTTTCTACATTTAACCTACGCGCTCGTTTTGTACAATGTGCTTCTGAATCTCAGATCTGCGATTTGCTTCTCTAGTTGCGACCATATTAGTTACAGAGACAGTACTTATTTTTACTTGGGTTGAGTTTTATGTTTTTTACTTACTCAAACCAAGGGCCAAACGGTAACTTTAACTCAAATCTATGCTTAAGGTGTGCCACGCGCCACCATCGACGGTGCGGGTGATTTTGTACTTGTCTTCGAAGCACCTTAGGTATTGAATAAAATCAAATTTTCTCCATAGAAAGAAGGGTAAAGATAAAAAATTTATAATATAATATAATATATTTATTTATTATTGTTTGTATATGTATCGAGTTTTTAGTTTTGTTTTTTGTATTTTTTTTCATCTAGATCTAAAGATAAATAAAGTTAAAAAAAAATGATATTAATAAAGTAAAGTCATAGAGATAAGTGCGTATCTGATTTTTATTTAGAAAATAGAAATATATTCATAGTTTTGGATTCACGTATAGCGAAGAGAAAGTAGTTCCTAATTCCTAAATAATATACTATTTCAAAATAGATGTATAATATATTGTTCATGTAGGTGTTACTTTATTGTATTAATTAATAGTTAACAACGACTGATTTGGCTACATACGTTAAGCTGTAGTTACATGATACATTTTAGTTTGGTTTTATTTACGTTGGAATTATTTGATAATATATCCGATAAATTTGATTGGGTTGAGATTAATGTCCAACAATATTATCCGCAAAAATTTGAAATTATGTCGGTGTCTCAAGCTTTGATGGTTATAATAAATAATAATTGTTCTTAATTAATTAGGTTGATATTATTTCCACACTAAAATAATGTGTTAATGGGGTGATGGGACCAAACTAATCTATTATTTTTGCTGCTTTCCATATTTTTTCAGAGTGGAGCAGAAACCATCAGGGGGATGAACCTGCTAGGAGGCTTAGCTTTGAGCTGGATTGCAATTGTTTTGATATTCTAGATATACTCCGTTCCCTCATATCATATACTCTTGTAGCACTTCTTTCTCCTTCCTTTTTCTTCTTATTTTTGGCCCTGTTATGGGTTCGCATTTCATTACATTACATTTATTTACATTTGTTACCTTCAGACTCCGGTTATTACTCTATTAATATTGTCGTCGTTATTCTTTTTTTGCATTGTTGGTGTCATTATTTTTTTTTTGGGTGGATATTGTTATATTACTATCTGCCATTTGTTTCACTTGTTTTATTTTACGTCATTAATCTTGGTACTGCTTGGCGGATGAAACACTGGAACGATCATACGATGGCTTTTTGTTTTTTTACGGCATCATACGATGGCTTTCTATTTGTGGATCTAATCAGTTTTGGATAAAATTCATTCTGAATTAAGTTTCTCTTATTTTTCTCGTTAATTCTGAAAATCAAACAATAATAATAAATTATTGTCGTTTCTTGTTGTTTTTGAATTTTAAAAAGACTTTTTAAAATAATTTATGCCATCGAAAATATTATTGAGTTGAGTCGCGAATTAGGTCGTTTTCTTTAACATGTTTCGATGTACTGTTCAAATTGTGCAATATAAACTATTAATTACGAAGTCTTCAAGATAAAACAGTCCAAATACTTTGTATCGGAGTTCTACTGCATCGTAGAAAATCGTTTTAGAATTATATTCTCAATAAGGCAGTCAAATGACTGCCATTCGTAATATGACACTAAGACCACTCAAAAGAATGAGAAGAAAAAATAAGAAAGGGGAGACGAGATAAAAGCCTTAGATACGAAAAACTTTTGATGTGATTTTTCAACTGAAGAGAACCCTCCATTTATAGAGGAAATCCACAATTAAATATGAGAAAATCAAAGGTTCATTTGAACGTGCACTCCAAGACTTGACCTTAGAAACGTGCGCTCCAAAACCGCTAACCACTCAAAACGTGCGCTCCAAACTTAGAGTTTTGACTCTGAGTTTTGACCGGACAACAACAAATACGTGAGACCAAATATTAGGATTTTGATCGAACAAAAACAAACGCACGAATGCAGTAAGGAAGATTGGATCAGATATTTAATGTTGACTCGATGGAGGACAATTACGTAAGTAACGTATCAATTAGAGACAAAACACAAGTATTTAGTTAATTAAAATAAATAATTAATTTTCACATGCAAAAAATAATACACCACGTAGCCAAAGCCAAGGCCGAGCCGGACGAACGACGACGGTAGCACGCGCGCGCGTGTTCGTGGTGGTCAATTTGTTTGATTCTCCATCGTTCACAAAATTGGAGTACTCCTTCGGACACCCCCAAATATCATACATCCACCTTATATACCCTACTAGTGTGTGATATCCCCTTCATTTTTTCAATTCACAACAATACTAGCTCTCATAAATGTTATCATTATTTCCAACAAACTTCCATTAAAGCATCATCATTTCCAACAATCTCTCACTTGAATTTAAAAAAAAAAAAAAGAAGGTATTTGAATAACGTCAAATGCTTCTATAAGATTGTGCATAAACAAATGTATCTCTTGACTTGAACAATTGCATAGCAAATAAGATTCAGATTCAACAAGAGTGACTCGTAGTCTTGAAATCTATCTCTAATATCAAACCCACACACAATATTTTCATTGAGGTGTATTCTCAAAAGCTCGTGCATTTAGGGCCATGCATTTGTATCCCCGTATAGTGAACGCTCTAGGAATTATGCCTCGAAATTCCATAGGAAGCAGCCCCCTCCACATTCACATAGGTGAGTCTATCAAGAGTACTCATGTACCTAGGTACTCCACTCCACATAGAGTATATATCTCATTAAGAGTTTCTATTATCTCATCTTTTTATCGCTTCAGGAATCATGCTTCTCTCATATATAATATATTATGTTCATCTCATATCACTATGACTTGTTATTACCCATTGAACCTAATTCTTGGGATATCCAGTCTTTTAGATCGGGTTACCATTATAAGTGATTCATTGATCTATAGGCAATAGTTCTATCCTTTTAGATGTATTTATGACTTTCTCTCTAGCTAATCATTTCATCAAAGGATCTGCTAAATTTTCACCAGTACGTACATGATTCACTATAATAGCTCCTTTAGAAAGTAATTCTCTAATTGTGATGTGCTTACGACGTAATTTTCGTCTTTTACCATTATAATAACGATTCTCAATCTTTGCAATAGTCGCGGTACTATCGCAGTGGATCAACATAGCTGTCAATGGTTTTTTTTTTCCACAAAGGGATCTCTGCTAGCAAACATCTCAACCAGCTTGCTTCATCACTAGCAGTAACTAGTGCTATCATTTCAGACTCCATAGTGGACTGATCATTATCGTCTGTTTCTTTGATTTCCATGATACAACACCATCGGCTATACTAAAAACATAGCCATTAGTTGCTTTGGAGTCATATGATAAGGTGCTCCAATCAGCATCGATGTATCCTTCAAGGACGGCAGGAAACCTTTGATAATGTAATCTGAGACTCATGGTCCTTTTAGGGTATCTCATGACCCTTTCGATAGTGTGTTAATGCTCCATACTAGGTCTACTAGTAAACATGCAAAACAATCCTATGGCGTAGGTTATGTCCTTTTAAGGTATCACATATTCAGTGTGTCTAACACATTCAACAGAGTTCTTGAAAAGTTTCACACTTGGATTGTATGGTGTGCAAGCAGGTTTACTGTCAAAGTAATTATATTTCTTTAGAATCTTTTCAACATAGTGAGATTGATCCAAAGAAATTCCATTTTCTGACCTAGTAATCTTGATTCCAAAGATTACATTCGCTTCTCTGAGGTCTTTCATATCAAAGTTGTTACCCAACAATGATTTCACATTATTTACATCATGAATGTTTGAACCAAATATAAGTAAGTCGTCTACATAGAGACATATGATAATGCAAATGTCAATTTCATATTTGTAATAAATACATTTGTCACTTTCATTCACTTTAAACTTATTCGACATAATCAAGTTATCAAATTTTTCATGTCATTGCTTAGGACATAATCAAGTTATTAAATTTTTCATGCCATTGCTTAGGAGCTTGTTTAAGACCAAAGAGAGACTTATCTAACTTACTGACCTTGTCTTCTTGTCCATGAATTATAAAACCTTCAGGTTGTTCTATATAAATTTCTTCTCACAGGTCACCATTTAAAAAAAGTTGTTTTAACATTCATCTGGTGTATTACCAGGTTAGGAATAGCCGCAAATGATATAAGCACCCTAATGGATGCTGGTTTAGTGACTGGTGAAAAAGTGTCGAAGAAATCTATATTTTCTTTGTCTAAAACCTTTGGCTACAAGGCATGCCTTGTACTTATCAATAGATCCATCGGATTTTAGTTTCATTTTCAAAATTCATTTACAACCTATTGGTTAGCAACCAGGAGACAAGTCTACTAAATGTCAGATCTTGTTAGACTCTAGAGAATCCATTTCATCATTTCTAGCTTCTTGCCATAGATTTGCATCCATGATGACATAGCTTCTTTAAGATTTGTAAGATCTTGTTCTAAATTATAGGCCATATATTCTGGTCCATAATCTTTAACAACTCTTACTCATTTGAGTTTTTATTTCGTCTTGTTTGTTGTTTTCAGTGTGTCTTATCATAGGAACTTGACTAGGTTCGCTGCATCCACTATTTCTCGATTTGAAAGGGAATTTAATTTCATAGAAGTCAACATCGTTTGATTTTATGATCATTTCCGCATTTAGGTTATAAAACATATACGCTTTACTGTTTACTGCATACTCAATGAATACACATTCATAGGCTCTACTTGCGAGTTTAATTCGCTTAGGATAGGGGATTATTTTCTATTTTTAGTTTTTTTTTATAAACAATTATCTTGATATAAAATTGATATTGTGTTTGATTTCGTTTATTTTTAAATACTTGTTATGATATTGTGATTTTATATATATTTATTATGATTTAGTAATTAATATAAAATATTGATGTTATATTTATTTATTTTATAATTTTGACTATTTTCTAATATGATGGTATTATTATAATGTGAGCATTTTGAGAAATAAGTATAACTATAGAGATTATTTTGAATGTGAGAGTTTTGATTAGTAAGAAGTTTTTTATATTGATTATTTTAATTACTCTAATTTATAAATTATTAATAATAATTGGAAAATTGGAGGAATATTAAAAAGGAGATTAAACAATTATTTATTTTATTTTAGCATATATATATATATATATATTAGTTATTATTAATCTAACTCATTTAAACCCATTTTTTATTATTATTATTATTATTATTATTATTATTATGCTAAAATAAAATAAATAATTGTTTAATCTCCTTTTTAATATTCCTCAAATTTTCCAATTATTATTAATAATTTATAAGGGGTGAGAGAGCGTTTGAATTCATGAGTATAATATATTGTGAGATGAACGGGAAAACCGTATTTTCCAACGATTCATCCGGGACTCGCTACGTATGGCAGTAGCCCTTTGAGGGATAAATTAATTAATTTACAAATATGAAAATTTTGAGATTAAAATATAGAATAGAAATATTTGTATGGTGTTGATTGATTTAATTTCTTTGAATGTGTGAAATTGATATTATTGTAATATTGAGTGTCGAATTAAATTTATATATATATATGTGTGTGATTAGATGACTTTATGTGGTGTGATAACAAAAGATTGATGTGTTGTGATAATTTTATGTGATGATGATGATGTATGATTAATAATTGTGATGTTATAAATTGTGATAAGTTTATGTGATGATGTTTGATTGATGATAGTGATGCTATAAATTTGTGAGAAGTTTATGTGATGATAATGTATGATTAATGATAGTGACATTCTAAATTGTGATGAGAATAGTGATTTCAATTTGTGTTTGAGATGAGAATAGTGATGAGAATAGTGATTTTAATGGAGTATCATAAACGAACGAGGGGAGAAAATAAATATTGTGAATTTGTGAAGTGGAGATTATTTTATCATCATATAGGTAGGGCCTGACAAGCCTAGTGATTATGGGGAAATACAGCTGAATGAGTCTGATCGTGGCAGTCTGCTGTCGAGCCTTAAGGCAAGATTGTTAGACCTTGGAGGTATTCGGGTGGGGAATTCCTAGGTGACTTGGAGGTCGCACTCCAAATGTCGAGAGCTACCATACAACACACGTTTACCTCGACTGTCACGTATATGTGTCTCGGGTTGAGTTGAGGGGATCTATGAGGACATAGCCAATTTGAATTGTCCGTCCACCGGGATGGTAGCATAGTATCATGGCCTCCTAACCAAGTACTTCAGAGTTAGAATGGTACCACATTGTGAAGTAGAGTTTAAGCTCATGCATAACATTACATTTTATTGTAATTGTTTTGTTGTTATTAATATGTATCGTGTGTGGTGATAATTTCTCTTAGACAATTTGATGTTACTTTGAATTCTATTGATTTTCCTTGAGTGATTTTGACATTTGAATGTGATATTTTCTTGATAAAATATTTGTGTAATGATACGGTCCTATTATGATTGTTTGCGTGTTCTTCTTACTTGTATTATACTGTCATCATGATTTTGAAACTCACCTCCTTCGTAGTTTATGTTTGACTGGCTGGGCCATGCGTTTGCGAAATCGCAATTATTACAGGTTAATGAGTCTTGAAGTTCAAGTTTGGGAGGACCTCGCTCTGATAGGTGATACCGGGAATAAGGGTTTTAATTTGTATTTTACTTATTTAATTTAAATCGGATTTTTGTATGAAAACCTTAGAAGTACTAGTATATTTTTAGAATTAAATCAAGTCATTATACGTAAATCAAGCTTATCGAGATTGCACTATTTTAATGGATAAAATAAGTTTAAAGTGTTTTTATTTTTATTTTTGAGAAACGTGATATCCTAAATTATCCGCTGCAAATTTTATAGGAATGTGATATAAATTATTATATATATTATTTTGGGATTTAGGGTGTCACATGAAACCTCTTAATCTTTTTACTAAATTGATTTTCAATTTCAGTTACAAAGAACTTAAACATGTCAAACACTTCACTTTTATTTTTCATTAGATATACAAAAATAAAGTCAGAGCAATCGTCAATAAAAGTGATGAAATAACGTTTTCCATTTCTGGTTAACGTCCTATCAAGTTCACATATATCATAGTGAATTTAGTCTAGAGGTTCATATTCTCTAACTACTGATTTATGTGAACTCTTAGTTATTTTAGTTTGACTACAAAAATCACATTTTTCAAAACTCTTTAGAGATAACTTTGGAATTAAGCTTAAATTACTTAAGTTTGAAATCACACGTTTGTTCATATGACAGAGTCTAGCATGCCAAATATTAGAATCACACAACATGTAAGCATAAATAGATATTTTATTGATTTCAACATGTCATTAGTGGCGTACCCTTTCCCAACAAAAATACCATTTTTAGAAATGGTGTATAAATATGCTCCTATAGACTAAGCAAACCCAGCCATATTGAGAAGAACCCCAAAAATCATATTCTTCCTTATTTCTGGAGTGTGCATGACATCCTTCAAAATTAAGGTCTTTCTAGAGGTGAATATTAGTTACACATCTCCAATACTAGCAACATTAGTGGTGTGGGAATTACCCAACAACACTTTCTTATCTTCAGCAACAATGTATATTTTAAACATAGCACAATCATAACAGACATGACGTGAGGCGCCAGTGTCTATCCACCATTCGTCTGATCCACCAACAAGATTGATCTCAATTATCATAGCAATGCATTGCTCTTCTGTCAAGTTAGCTTGATTAGCACGGCCTGACTTGTTCCTACACTTGCGTGTCATATGACTCTATTTCCCACAGTAAAAACAGAGAAAAGGGAGAAGACCATTTCTAGGAGGTGGTTGCTGCCTTGCAATTTGGGCCTTTAGAGGGTTCCCATTCTTGTTGTTGTTCTTTGAAGTGCGATTCTAACTCTTTAGTTGTTTGTCGTTTGCCTTCAGAGTTGTTCCGATGAATTTCTTTTTCTTGTTATTTGCCACAAGAAGAATTTCATCTTTTTGGTCTTGTCTACGAGATTCCTCCTCAATTCTAAGGCAAATTATTAGACTTTCTAGAGAAAATTCTTTTGATTTATGCCTGAGAGAATTTTTGAAATCTTTTCAAGCAGGGGGCAGTTTGTCAATAATAACAACAATCTGAAACTGTTCATTTAGGGATATACCTTCAGAGATGATATCGTGAGCAATTTTTTAGATTTCTCGAGATTGAGCTTCCACTGATCTGTCATTTGTCATATGATACATGAGCTAACGGCTAACAACATACTTTTTGGCTCCAGCTTCCTCAGTATCATAGTTCTTCTTTAAAGCATCCCAAACCTGTTTAGCAGTATTGCTGTCGGAATTGTAATAATCATACATATCATTAACAAGTCCATTAAGAATATAATTCTTATATAAGTAATCATTATGTTCCCATTGAGTTAATTCAACAACTATCTTATCTTTTTCTGTTTGTTCACCTTCTTTTAGAACTATAGGAATGACATCTTTCAGAATGTTGGCAACCTTTTTCGTGGTTAAAAAAAACATCTTTTGTTGCCATCGTTTGAAATGACTTCCCTCATACCGAAATGGTTTGTTGTAGTCGAAAACAGAAGAACCAGTCCTAGTAATTTCGTCGGTAGACATGGCAGTTCGTAAAGATCTTAAAATATTTGTTTTTGAATTTTGAAAAGACTTTTTGAAATAATTTATGCCACCGAAAATATTAATGGTTGAGTCGCGGACTACGTCGCTATCTTTAAGATGTTTCAAGGGACTGCCCAAATTGTGCAAGCGTACTATCAACCACGAAGTCTCCAGGATAAAACAACTCAGATACTCTGTATCAGAGTTCTACTGCACCGCAGAAAATCGTTCTAGAATTACACATTCAATATGGTAGTCGAATGACTGCCACTCTAATATGGCACTAAGACTACTCGAAAGAAAGAGAAGAAAAAGTAAGAAGGGGGAGAATAGAGAAAAACCTTAGATACAAAGAGTTTTTGGTGTGATTTTTCAATTGAGGAGAACCCTCTATTTATAGAGGAAATCCACAACTGAATCTAAGAAAATGAAGGGTCCATCTAAATGTGCGCTCCAAAACAGCGACCACCCAAAACGTGCGCTCCAAACTTAGGATTTTGACTCTGAGTTTTGACTGGGCAACAAGAGATACGTGAGACCAAAGATTAGTGTTTTGACCGGGCAAAAACCGACGCACGAATTCAAGAAGGAAGACTGGATCAGATATTTAATGTTGACTCGGTGGAGGGCAGGGCGGTGGCACACGCGTGCGTGTGGTGGTCAATTTGCTTGTGTTCTCCCTCCTTCACAAAATTGGGGTACCCCTTGAGGCACGCCCCAAGTATCATACCTCCACCTTATATACCCTATTAGTGTGTGATATCCCTTATGTGGGACTTCTTCATTTTTTCAAATTCACAACAACACTAGCTCTCATAAATATAATCATTATTTCCAATAAACATCCATTAAACCATCATCATTTTCAACATTTCTACTATTTAAAACTAGTATATATTTCGTGATATCTTTGCATATATGTTGATTTATGGTTTTGTTACCGTAAACACTTATTATGTGACAGTGTAACAACATATATGTAATTTTCTGAGTTTTATATGTTGAGTCTGATCTATAGCAACCGTAATCTATAGCAACCGTGCAAGAATTGGAATTCCAATAATGCAAAGATATACGCACCAAGGAACGAGTTGTCTAACAATGCACTGTTATACGTTAAAAAGTTTATTTCCAAGTATAAAAGACTTCAGGGCAAAAATAAAATTAATTTCAATTCTTAAGGGATCAAATGATTTCGGAGTTTCTTTTTCTTTCTCCCCATACTAAAATTACAGGTTCACTGCTAGCAAAACACAGTTTTTCTCTTTGAAAGTATATTTCTGAATAGCTTTTTTTTGTTCCAAAAGTATAATATCGAACATAAATGTGATTTTCTGAAATATAGGAGGAATAAATGAAGCTCAAAGTAAATTTTTGGATGAAAATCCCATTTGTTTCCTACCTATATTTTGACGCGGAACCTTTTAATAAGATCAAATTGTTCGGAACAATACCATGAAAGATCCTCCTATTAGACACATTGCAAAAATTGGAAACGGGAATCCTACATAGTGCTTAATTTCCTAATAAAAGTGGAGGGGGAGCATCTCTGCACTAACATCACTTCTGATAATAAAATACATCTCAACAGCGATCTCTTCCATGTTTCACTTTCACCACAGATAAATTTCAGATTTTTTTCCTTTTATTTATTTGTTATTCTACGATTTGCATTTGTCAACCAGACCCTTGATGTTTTCATTTGTTCATTCCTAGACCACATCCCCCAGTGAAAAAAGTAAAAAATATGAACATTGTCTCAGTAAGCACCAATAGGTAAAATGAAATGTAAAAGTTACAATATGAAATTGTATTTCAATCTTATGCTTCCATCCTTTGATTCACCTGTATATTACAATATTCACAAAAAAATTCCTTTATAGATGATAGAATATCTAGAGAATTCTTTATGTACTTCTGTCATGATTCAATGATCACTGGATATTGTGGACAGTCAGATTTCTTTCAAACAAAAAACTTGATCAGCTCAGTGACTATGGTTTGCATAAAATGCTCTTGATAGCAAGTGAACATGCTACTGGGACTAACGAAGCATGATATTAAGCAGTTATAGTATAAACTTAGTTCATAATGGCTGAAGTTCTTGCTCAGGAACAGCCACATCTACAGGCTTGTATGAATGCAAACTTTGCTGTCTTTTTTTCCAAATTAAAAACATTCCTACTATTGATAATCCTAGAAGCAATGTAAGCACAAAAGCCAAACCCACAACCATATAATATCGCTGCCACCAATTCCTGAATCATTACAGAAAAATATGTTAATCTCAAGAGGTTGTAGACACGTTATTAGAAAACTTACTCCAAACAGGTGCAAGGCTGTCGAGGTCGGTTAAAACTTCACTTTAAACATTGTTTTAGCTCATGCCAACCAAATTGAATTCATAGCTAAGAATTTCTATTCAACAATACGCCCACATGCACCATTCAATTCTGCCACTCCAACGATGACATTGCAATAAAAAGGGTGAAACATTTGCCCCAAAGTGTAAGGGTTGTAACATTATATTTATTCCACTACCTTCTCCCTTATTTATCTCTTATATCCTACATTTGTCTTCTTTCACTAAAAATCATCTTTAAATCCAAAACATACAAATTTTATTTTCACTGCTTCAAATTGATAAAAGCTATCTGTTGCATAAATCCATATGTATATACAAAAAATCAGATGTGCACAATATCAAACATGCATAATGTTCAATTCATACATGATGCCAACATGAAGAGTGTATGGAAGGATCAATTTTTCACGATTAAAGCATTTTTTTCATCAAGAAAAAACTTACGATTTTGACGGAGGCTCAACATTCCATTCAACCAACTTATAGCTTTTGAAGGTATCAGGAAGTTGCATGTGGTGTTCAGCAAGCCGGTCAATTATACTCTGCATAGAAATCGTAGTCAAATGAGAAGTTTCCACACAAATGCAGATGCAGAAATTTCAACTTACCATTGCAGTCGCGTTAGAAAAGTTATCAGCATATGGCCTTGGGGTTATGGACAATCCAGCGAGGGAAACATTTCCAGCAGAGGTAAAATTCAGTAAGTGGACCTGTGGACATCCACCCAGAGTGTTATTGCCAGTTTATCATAAAATAACCATGAAACATATCACGGGAAAATATACAGAAAATGCATGGTTAATACAGGCATTTTGGAAAGTTTTCATCACAACTTGGAACTTTAAACTTAGGACATCTACCACAATCTGAAACCCCTCCTGACTACCTGATTAGCTACCTAAGTACATGTATATAGGTAATCAAACTTGAAGTTGTAATTATACAATAAAATGTACATAGAAATATTTTCTAACCTGGGAAGTATTAACATCTAACTCGTGAGCTATGAGTCCAGCCAATTCTGTAAGGCGAGGCTTCATGACCATGTAGCTGATGTTAAATGAAATTACAATTGTTATTTGTGCGATTTGGAATTCACCTGTTCAATAAATTGATTAAAGCACATCAGCCAGAAATAAACAAATACATTGAAAGAGATTGCACTAATTTCAGAGACAAACAAAAAGCATGACGAACCATGTTTCTAAGACATACAGCCCCAGAGCCATGTTAACAGATAATGTTTTTGAATACAGTTCTAAATAGAAGGCAAGAAGCTTATGATACCTAGTGGTACATTATGTTGCAGCGTAGATGGAGCAACTGAAGGCTCTAATGATTTGGTTGAATTTTTTACTTCCGTATTTGGTGGGGCAATGGATATCTGTAGTCTTTCCCATAACTCAGCACAGTTGGTTTTCCAAAAACCAATTTTTGTTTGCTCACGGTCATACATAACAAGAGTGTTTCTGACGATGATACCTATGGAAACAAAAATTACATGGGAATGATCACCAAAGTATGCAGAAACCTATCTGCAGAAGCTAGCTACATAACACAAAAATTAAAGAGGGACAACATTTCACATTAAGGCAAAACATGAAATGACACAGTTACCAAAAGTAATGAAGTTACCTCCTAAAAGAGTAGTTGGGTCCTTTCCATTTTGAAAAATTCCCAGACAATATGCACCTCTTACTTTAGAATGCTTCACAAAATATTTCCCCATGAAAAGTAGGGATAACGAAATTAGTAAAATTATTAAACAATTGCACCAGCCTCTAAACACAGTTAAAGATACAAACTATCTGATATAACTACCCGGAACATGTAATTTTCAGGTGACAGCGAGTACTTGTGACCATTTCCAAATACCATGTCAACCACTGGAAAGCTTTTAGAGAGTTGTGAGACATCACTGAAATATAAGTACACCCAAACTGTTAGTTAAACTGCAATAATAGAGTGATATGAACTCTTAATTTCACAGACATACATTCCAGCACCGGAAAAACATAAATCATTATAATTTGGATCTGGACCACTGATTTGATTGAATGATTGAAGTTCCTTCACAATCTGCAAACAGATAAGCAAATTCAGAGTTATCAGGTCAATAAGATATTAGACAATTCTGCTGTTATCATTTTGACGTGAAATTAAAAAATAAACGTTAAACCAAATCCACTATAGAAGAAGCAAAATGAAATATTTTGGATCTCAGTTTTTTTGGGACCACAAACAAAGACATCCTTGATGAAGCTCACAATTAACAGATTAGAGATTGCTTAAACATTTAGAAGTCATGAGTGAGATGAAAAAGGCAAATCCAAAAGCTTTAATGAAAATATTTATGGAAGAACTTACTGCTTCTTTAAATGCAAGAAATACTTCTTCTGGTAGGTATGCATACGTTGTACCGCTATCCAAGACTGTTCCATGTTTTCCATCAAAAACACTTGGGTTTAGAAGCAGTCGCTTCCCCGCAACATGTATCTCCTTCAAATCAATATTGTAATAGGGACTGTCGCCACCCCGAAACTAGAGTAAATGTGTGAGATTAATAAAATGCATTTGTTGTGAAAATGCATTACATCTCATATCTCATATTCACGATATAAGAACTTTGAAATACACACCTGCGCACAGGATCAGAATGTGCAAAGACCATGTCTGAAGGGGGAGATATGCCACCAAGAACCATTGCGCCCCCGCCAACATCCATACCACCATAGCAAAGTGAGAATGAGTCACTGACTACATTTTTGTCAACCAGTTGATCCATGATACTAAGATCTCCTCGCCCCAAACCCATAATGCCATCAGCATGCTGACTATAAAGATCGCCAGTCTCGACATTTTCGCAGCCAAAAACAGCACGTTGTGGAGCAAGCTCGCTCTGATTTCCGAAGGATATGACATCCTCACCAAGGACACCACTGCTAGTACTCATTTCAGCATACTGTCTCTCATACACACATTGCATCCTGTCATTGTCACAGTTGCAATCCAATGTGCATTTGACGGGTTGATAGGTGCTTGACAAGTCTGGCTGAAACTTTGGATCCTGTTTAAGTAAAATGGAAACAAATCCAATATACTTGAGATAAGTGAGAGTGTAGGACAATTACAATTATCCACAGGCACAAGGTTTAAATAAAATCATTCATTTACATATCTTCCAACATGAAATTGGTGGTATTGAGAAACACCAGGGAAACATAAATATTCTACTGCACTAAAAGCATAAATCAAATAGGTTTGAACAATCTTTTCAAAAATTTAACTTAGCATATCATGTTCAATTATATAATTGTTTTTTAAGACTTCGCTAGTTTTTTTTTTAGAGGATAAAACCTACATTTATTCTAAAATTCCTTTTTGAAAGTCTATATTGTATGATGGCCTTCAACAAAGTCAACGAACCCAAAACTTCAACTTCAAGGTCTTAAATAGTCAAAGATGTCAAATTAAAATTATTGTAGATTTAATAAATTGTGAATTAAATCAAATCTTACAAATTCCTTTTTCTTTACTTAGCATGCACTCACCTAATACATTTTTTGTGTGTGTGAAGCGCAATAGGTGAGAGTACGCTTTCGTGAGAGAAACAAATCTTGGCCATGGAGCATAAATTAGGGTGTTTTGGTATTATGTCATGACTTTTGGTATTATGTAATTATGTCATGACTTTAGGTACTATGTAATTGTGTCATGAATGACTTTAGGTATTATGTAACTATGTCACATTTATGTATGTGAGTCATGTTCCTAATTAACTATTATGATTTGTTTTGGATGTTAGAGAACTTATGGTTATGAAATTTCAATTTTAAATTGGCTTCAATGTTACCATTTATTTTTTTTTTTATGTTTTGCATGCTTATGTCCTTTTCCTCTGTACCAAAAAACAAGGCCCTTTTCCACTTTATGTAACTTACAATGTCACTGGCACTAATTTTGAATGTCATGTATAATTGATTGTACGATTTTTCATGTTAAAATGAATGTTTAAACATTTCTACTAACAGCTTTGAAGTTTCACCAAAAATATATATTTCATCATGTCATTGAACGAGAAAAACGTCTACGAGACTCAATCACATTAAAATTAAGTAGTGCATCACACATATACAGGGGAGTCTAATTCTTCAAAAAGAGAAAAGGCCAAATTTAAGCATCAATTAGACAATTAGGGTGGAGGAGTAACACAACCATATTATCATTACCTTCTACACTTAAAACAGGTCCAAATATCCTATCAATCTTTGCTCCTCCATTTCACATATTTCAATTTTTACTCCTACCAAGCACACGCTGGTAGCACAGCATTAATTCTTATAACTTACAAGATCCTCCACAACATTTCAGACTACCTTAGAACACCCTAGAGTCTAGCTATGGAGGTGTTCTCATAATCACGATTCATCACATTTACTACAACCCAACAACAATTCCTTTGCACAGACTAATTTTCATTTTCCATTTGCAACATATAAGTACACAATTAACTGAGTTAAAGAAGAGATTCATGTCTATCATAAAAGCACGAAAAAAATCAACCTATGATGAACATATCAACACACAAAAATGGGGGGAAACGCAATCAATCTTACCTGGTGCCTGCCACACTGTTCACAAGTGGAACACGGAACATACGTAACAGTACTCCCCGTATCAACAATAAGAGCAAACATCTGTGGAGGAGTTCCGATCCAAAGCCGCGTTGTATAATACCTACACAAATCAATAATAATTCAATAATACAAAAACATATATTAATCTCAAATAACCGAATTCGATTAAAATAAAAAATCGGAAGAATAAGGAAATGCATGTAACGATGACGAAGAAGTTTACCCGTTGAGGAGGAGATCATCGTGGAGTCTCATGCGAGCGTTAGGATGGCGTTTGGACTCGGATCCGTGAAGCTGGCGACGAGGATCGAGTGCTGACGTGGAAGAATTTGGAGCTGTGAGATATAGAGGAAGAACCATGGTAGGACGAGAGCCATGGTGACGGTTACGGAGGAAGGAGGTGTCGGCTGCGATAGAGGAAGGAAGGAGTATTGCAATGTGTAGGATTAGGATGAGGTGCGTGAATGCCCGCGCCATGAGTTGGTGACTCGGGCTGGTGGAACGATTCTGGATCCGAGTTATGGTTCCTTGAAAACGGATCGAAATGAGACAGAGAGGGAAGGAGGGTTGAGAGATTGTCTCTAATATCAAAAGGAGGAAAGTCGAGGCAGCGTCTTCCTGAAGGAAAGTGAACGAGATGTATTCTTTGATTTCCGTTATTTTTTCGTTGTTGCATGTTTTGGTTCATTTTATAATTCTTTTTCTTTTATATTGCACGTCCTTTTAGTAACAAAAAATTATATTAATCTCTCACAACTAAATAAGATAAATAAACTTTAAAACATTGTATAAATGTTTTAAAATTAAATAAAATTACAAATCTTTAAAAGACATTAATGTTTTTTTTTTCAAAAATATTTATTAATTTTGATTTTTAGTTATGTATTTTTATAGTGTACTTGATTTTCCTCTTTAAATTAAAGATAATTTGTCTTTCAAATAAAATAAATTTTAAGGAGAACCATTTTCATAAATGATATATTTTATAGATAGTCGAATATGATTTGGTGTTTAAAAATCACACATAACAATAAATGAAGATTGCAAAAAAAATTTAGAGTGCATCGATAAATTTAAAATAATTTTTTTAACACGATTTATGATAACCTATAAAGGTGGTCAAAAATTATTTTTAAATTATATTTTCATTTTGAGCTTTATTTTTAAAATTCATTTTTAATTAATATAACAAAAACATAGAATACTGTAGAAATCAGTTTTAAAAAAAATTGTAGCAAACGAACCTTATATTCCTTTGCATATTTTGGCTACTGGCATGGGTAAGCCAAAATATCAAAAAGTTTCTTTAGATGGTTCTATTTAAACAATTTTATCAACAAGTTTTAGGTCATATTTATAGATGGTTTTATTTTTCTCTAATTTTTGTACCGGAGGCAAGTTATTGTGGTTATTTAAGTCGCTAGCGCTTGGAATAAGGTCATATTAAATCATATTACTTTTTTGTGGTTGAATGCATTAAAATTCTATTATGTCAATCGTGGACTAACCTGTAGGTTTGCTTGAGGTGTAGGGTTTAAGAGGTTTATGGTGAGTGCCTTACCTTACCTTATAGTGGGTAGTGGCTGTGTTGGGTGGAAATTTTCGATTTATGTTCTATATATACATCCTTTGTAATTTTGACCTCATTCTTATTGGGACTGTCATTATATATATGTTTTTGACCTCATTCTTATTGGGACTGTCATTATATATATGTTTTTGGATTTTCTTTTTAAAATGGTTTTATTGAGAACAAGAAATTCAATTTCTAACCATACATAACGGAAGTTTTTTTTACATAAACCATTGCTTTAATCACAAGTGTAATAAGAAAAACAATAAAATCGAAAAAGCAAAATCAAAATATCATCCACCATTTGAAGCAAACCCATAACCAATACAAGAACACATTCACCTATAAAATATCATTCACCAATACAAATCAATATAGAACGTAGAACACCTTCGATGAAGAATATCGAAGAAGGCAACTAAGAAACCCTATGAGAATTAAGAAAAATAATGGATATGAGTATCGTTCATTGCAACCAACAAGATTGAGAAGATGCAACACTGACAGCAAAGCTATTGACGACACCCCATATGGCAATTAGTGTCGCTATTATTTGCGGCCACAACAGGTGGCGATGGTGTTGCTGCAGTGCGAATGGCCAGTTGTGATTCTTCATTTCAATTAATTTCTGATTTTAGGATTGTGTAATCACAGGAGTGTAATTTTAAATTTTTTTGTTAAATTTGATTTTGGTTTGGAATTAAAATCAAGTTATGGTTCAAATTACAGTTCATTTAAGTTTACAGGGACCAAAATACAGTTCATTTACAAGGACCAAAATCATTTTAAGTTTTAACTCAATATTAACGTACACTTCATTTAACAAAAGTGATCATTGGATGTCAATATCTGAGTACACCTGCCTTCTGGCATCATAAGAAACACTAAAACAAAACAAAAGGTAACATTTTAAATTTGCAGTAGTAGAATCACTAGTGCGTTGATGGCTCGCATGTCTCAAGTCTTTTCAGTAACACTTGGATGTTAAAAAAATTCACATGTAATGTTGGTGTGAGGATTGCAAACTACTACCTATATAACGACCATAATTAGAAGGAGTTGCACTAGCTGGCTGAGTGTATATAGCTTGGCCAGGAATTTGATAATCATGTGCTACCGCACCATAATGGGGATACCTATCAACGGTTCCTGCATATGCTGACCTAACAGGTGGAACATGCCGACCTGTTACACCAGCTGAAGCCACACTACCACCAGATGAACGGAGTGGAAAATGCCTCTCATTAGGCCTTGGCCTCTTCGATGGTGGACGTTTATAAAACTCTCCACCTCTCCTTTTTTCTGTCTTCGCTTTCTCTAGTTGATGAACCCTTTTATGGAGTGTATCAAGTGGGTACTCAGATTCGAACTTGTATTCTTCAATACACTTAATTACAGTTTTCAGTGCTGCAAGCTCTTGTGCATTTGCATCAATCTACAAATAAATAAATGAGAATGTAATATAAGAAATGTGGAAAAAGAAAGAAAAAAAAAATGAAGATTTCAGTCAAGCAACAAAGCATACCTTTGCAGTAGCAATATCACGCACGTTATCAGCCTTAACTTGTGAATTTCTCCTTTGGTTCTTGAGGTATGTCTTCAGGAGGGGCACAGGGGGAAAGCTTTCTTGAAGCTGGAAGAGTTGAATAAAGTGTACAGCCGCAATCTGTTTCCCATTATTGATCAATACTTCAGTAAGAGCTGCATAAAGAGAGGAAATTAGAATAATCAATACCTGAAAATTGCATAAACACCTAACATGTAATATGTCACAACAAAAGCATCAAGATATACGTTACACGCGGCTATGCTTCATTAGATAATCTAGCTATACTTCCCCTAAAGATTAGAAGACTACTCATCTAGTATAGGGGAGATATCTGACAGGACAATCCTTCACTGCAGACTTCATGGGTCAGTAGTTTATTAAAAGAACACCAACCTGGCACTTTGTGAGCTAACCCAATAGAGCGGCAGAGCTCAGGTGCCGACCTATTTTGAGCAACTGCAAGTACAAGCTTGCAGAGTTCTTCTTCACCAAACTCTGAAGCAATCCTAAAAGTTGAAAGAAGCTGCAAGAATGCCTCTGCTTCCAATGAATTTCCATTGGCAGCATCAATGTCCGCAGTAGCTAACTTGAGCCTCCACTCATCAGCAATTACCTTGGCTTGCTGCTTGGTTTCAGGGTTCAAAAGGTGATCAGCACCTGGGTCAGCCCTTGCCAATAAGCTGGCCATGGCCTCCAAAATTACAATACAGGATTTGCGCTTGCCCTGAAGGGCAGCACCCGTTTTATCTTTTTGTTGGGTAGTTTCATTTGTGGTGGGATAAAACCCCAGTACTAGTAAATCAAGCACCAAACGCGCTGAATCAGTCGCACTTTCTAATGCAACAGAAATTTCTTCGCGAATAACAGACACTTTTTTCTTAAGCCCCACGACATAATCCAGAAGACTTTTCGCATCCATTTGCTCACAATAATATTTTGGCTCTAGAGGCAGCCCAACCTCAGTAGCCACACCTTCCCACTTATCACCTGACTTATTAGGAGAATCCTCAGGAGAACTACTTACCTTGTTATCTTTGTTCTCCGCATCATACACAAAATCCAAGGCTGTACTCTGGTGATTCGCACGCGCCTCTATAATGGAATCTACAGCTGCGTCTTTAAGATCCTGCAAACGATCTAATAAATCTTGTTCTTTTGAAGTAACCGCTGCCTTTCTCTGCATAAGCAATGTATTCATTTCTAATTCTTTCCCTTCATACTCCTTCTCCTTAGCCAGCAATTCTTCATTTTTCTTCTTCAATGTCGCCTCAAGGTCAGAGAAATGTTGCTTAATTTCATCCCATTGAACCTTATCCTCGTAAACGCCCTTTCGAGCTTCCAATTCCAGAAACGCCTTTGCGAGCTGCTCTATCATCGCCACTTTGTTATTTTCATTGAATTGCTCCATGTCATCAATATTCCTATAAGAACAATTCAACTAAATTGTTATAAACTATTACAACGGTTGACAGTAACACAAGAATAAACAATAAGAGAGTAATTTCATCTAAACTTCTTTCTCATAATTTTTTTTTTCTAGAGGTGTCTAAAGAATTAGGGCAAGGTTGAAATGGTTTAGAACTACGTTTTCAATTATGCCGCCGCTTTAGCACGCCATTACGGTGCGGAGTGTAGCTATGCTGCGACGCAATTCCATTGCGAATGTAAATCGCATCATCGCGCGGCGAGGGGAAGGAAAATACGGAAGAAAAAAATAAAATAAAATAAAATAAAATGAAAACATGGAGTTTCTTACTGTTTCATTTCAAGCGGTGTTTCTTGCTACCACAACCTCTCTTCCTTCCTCCTACGACGATCGACGCTGCCTACGTTTTCTTGGCCAGCTTTTGATTTTTTATACAGAGCGGGTGAGTTTTGTTGTTTTAGGGTTTTAAATTATCAATCAAAATCAAAATGTGTTGTTTATTAAAAGGTTATCTCCTCCTACAACTCTCTCTTTTTATTAAAGGATATCTCTCTTCATACCTTCATCCATCATTTATTATTATATAATTTTTGATAAAACATTTATTAGTATATTGTTTTTCGAAGAAATATATTATTATTCAAATTAATATACTCGTAATTCTTATCGGTACATTGAATACGTAAACTTTTATAAAAAATTAATACCATGAAAATAGTATTGACTATAAAATTTTATTGCTACAAATAACCAGATTTGGAAATTTTTTATATACATAATCATAAAGGTAATATAAAAATATTAAAGGCTTGTATAAATTGTTATTTATAGAGTTAATATATCTCCATATATTAAGGTAAAAAGACACCTTCATTTCTTTAAGGTTAACTTAATTTTAATAAGTATTTTAAATGATTTTTTTTAATTTGATTATTTAAGTTACATCTAATTTATATAATTTGTCTTTAAATTATATTAAATTACATATGTAGTATTTTAAAACTAACAATTATTTTAAATTATAATAATAAAATATTCAGATTTAATCGAAATCTTGCAGTTTAAACTATTTTGCAAATAGATGAAGCTAATAATATTTAATTGTGCGAATAGACTTTTATCATCAAATTTTTAACAATATACATAGGTTCAAGTGATTTCCAAGAAAAAAAAAACAATTTGTAAGGTTTAATAAATGTTTTGTAAATAATTTGTATGAGTGACATATAAAAGTTGGAATATACTAGACCGTGGTCAATCGGCCCTATAATCTCACATATTTATGTTTTAGTATGTTTAATAAAAAATTAGTCTTAGACTTTCTTTACAAAAATCAGTTTTAGACTTATAAAAAAGGTCAATTATGTCCGATAGACTGTTTTATATATTATTATGATTATTATTATTTATTAATATTTGTTATTTTAAATTTAATAATTATGGGTTCATTTTGTTTCTTTGTTTTTTGGGAAGATTGTTGTAGATTTGCTAGTTATAATTTTATTAGTTTTCCTTATATTTATTAGTTTTTTATATATATAAAGGCCTAATTTTTTATATTTAAAAAAAATATAAAATATATTATTTAAATACTTTAATGTGAAATAGACTTTTAAATAGATTTTCGAGTCATGACAGATTGTTAAAAAATGTAATATCATGCCAAAAAAAAGCTTATGATATGCTTTAGACTAGACTTAGACGATTAAAAAATTAATCGCAGACCCAAATCTTTTCAAAGTATGACTTAATCCCACCTCTAATATATTGTTGTAGCATAAGATAAAATTTTCAATTATTAGATGGTTTCAATTGCACTAATCATCGTTGAAAGGGACATTAAAAACTAACAGTGCAAATAAAATATAACTTAAAAGACCAAATTAGAGAAGAAAAAAAAGTAAAACAAGCTCAATGAAAATCAAACTAAACCTATATGATATGTGTATTTTTGCATATAATTTATTTTGTTAAAAAAAATGAGGTATATTTGAACACAAAAATGTCGACATTGTATAAACACGAGTATGTGTGTAATCCAATGTGAGAGAAAAATAATTTAAAGAAAGAGAAACAAATAATATAAAAATAAAAACTCTTATTTTTATCTAATATTCGGTGTTTATTTTGATGTCAACAAAGCATTTTCGATTTAAAGTATTTTTAATAGTAATTAAAGTGAGATTATTTTCTTTTCAAAAAATGAGACTATTTTATCTATTTTATGATATTGAACATTATCAATATATCAATAATTTTAATCTAAAAAAGTGTCTCTCCACAAACACATCAATAACATAAATAATGAATATTATTATATAATTTTTTTAATAAAAAGTAAAAAATACATCGAAAAACTAAGGAACAATAGGAGGAAAAAAAATCCCCATACAATTATCCTCAAGAAGAAGCAATACACTACAAGAGGGTAGGAGTCTCGGTGATTAATCTCCCATTTTCATTATTTTCGATGCATAAGAAAAATGACATCGTGAAAAAGAGACTCAAGATAACGATCACTCATTTTTTTCGAGAAGTATCATACTCAAATTACAAGCGAATATGAGATTATGAACTAAATCTCAAAGTTTTGCCAAAACAAAGGTAAATCAGCCAAAATTATAGAAGAAATTGCAAATAAACCCCTGTATAGTTTTTAAAAACCTTCCTCAAGCAGCAAAATATAAAGTCTTGTGATAAGATCCATTAATTTTAAGCTCAAAGAAATTAGCATATCGAGCATACCACTTAACATTAATCTCCCTCTTAAAGATATTGATGAATGAAAGAAAATAATTTATTAAAAGATTGCAAAATTCGCTTAGAATAATAATATCATATTATTTAAAAAAAAAAAAAAACTAATTGATTTCTATCCCGCCAAAACATATTAACCATAATACCAAAATCAAAATATAAATGTTCTCTAACTAAGCCAATGTCAACTGTAGTGAAATTAAAATGAATTCATTAAAATAACTCAGGCCAATTTTCTATATTTTGCAAATTGAACCCTAATTTTATGCTTTTGCATATTGGTCCTCAGATTTTTGAATTTGGAAATTTAGTACTAAACTTTTTTCCTGAATTTTCAAATTGAACCCATTTTTTATTTATTTTTGAATATTTTCATTTATAGCCACATTTAATATTTATAATTTTGTTATAAAACTAACAATTTTTTAAAAAGACTCAACCTTTAAGAATGAATGATTTTAATTTCTTTATAAAAAACATCTAAAAATAAAGAAAATTCAATTAAAACATTTGAAATATTTATTAAAATTTTGAAAGACTGTGTTTGGGAGTTATGAGGGGAAAATAGAGAAGGACATTGGAGGTAGAAAATGGAGGAAGATTCTTTACCTTAGTTGGAAAAATGTTTTTGAAGAAACTGAAAAGAGAATTCATATGACTAATACTTTCATTGATTTGAATATGAGAATGGTTAAAAATATTATTAAATCCAATATCCACAAAAGTCCTCCCGAGATTTTTGTTTTAGAATTTATTTTTCTTCATTTGTCTAAACCCCTCCAATATAGAGAAACTTAAAAAATGCATTATTGAAAGAGGGTTTACAGTATTTTGAATAAATAAAATTGTTACTTTTCTTTATAATACTCTCAAAATAAAAAATAAAAAATTACTCGTAAACATTTTCATCTTATCTCTCAAAAAGTTTCTCTTAAAAAAAACGTAAGAGACTCCTCTATCTTTTCATTTCTTTCGTTCCCTCCAAAGTCCTCACCTCCTTTTTCCTCTTTTTGCAATTAAGCACTACATGTGTTTCTAAAGCATTAAAGACAAGAAAATATGAAAGCAATGCAGCACTAAAATCTACTCTGAATTATTATTTCATAATTTACAGGGAAAAACATAAATGGCCCTAGCTAGCCTATTGCATCATGAAATCCATTGGCTCCTGGTCAGCAGTTGGTCAGCAGTTTTAAACAGGGTGTTCAAAAATACCAAAAACTGAACTAAACTGTCGAATCGAACCAAACTGGTTTTGAACTGAACTTTCGAACTGATTTTTTAAAACTAGAACTGTACCGAGCTGGTTTTCAGTTCGAAAAAACCGAACCGAACCAGTTTGAACAAAAAAGCTAAGTTAAACCAGTTCGGTTTGATTCAAAATAATAAACCGATTCGCCAATTTTATAAACCAGTTCGGTTTAGTTCGATTTTTCCAAACTAAAAATCAGTTCAGTTCAATTTTCAAACGATTCTAGTGCACAAATAAACTTTGCCCACCCCTAGTTTTAAGGATCAGTAACTCAACTGTACCCCTAGTTTTAAGGATCAATAACTCAACTGTCTGAGGGAAGTATCGCCTTTGGTTGCGCTACGCTTTGTCTAGGCGAAAAGGTCGTGGCCCCCCAAATAAGATATATTATGAATGCAACATATGCAGCAGTTAGTGCACACACTACAGCACCAACTACTATTCCATTCACTTCAGATGTGATGAATTCCAACAACAGATAGCCATTAATCACTGTCACAAGAGCAGTCACAAACCAAGAAATAGTCTGTATCCATAACAGAAGCTAATTAGCATTTTACTAAATTAATCAAAAACAAACTAAGAGCAGAATATGTGGAAGAAGGGTGTGTTAGTAAAGAAACAACATGCATACAAGGTCTATAGAAGTTATGATTTAAGAAATAAGAACACTAACCCCAAGTTAAAGCATAACCTCAACATATATAACATGTTGAAGTTTTATTTTAAAGAATGTATGCAACATAAAAGCACATAAAGTCCAGAATAATGCAGGAAAGTGGCATAATGCCTTGTTTTTCTAATATATCGCCAAAATTTTTTTAGTTTTCTAAGACACGTGAGTTATAAAGCGATAATCTTCCCTGCATGTACTTAAGTCTCCATGCATGTGAATTACAAATCTGGATTGATGTACAATATGAGAACCCATATTGATCACACAAACTTGAAGTGAATGAAGTTAAAAGTAGAACTGCATGAATGCATCCACAAGATACAAGGAACAAGTACATTGTAAATGTTTTATAAATAGTTGATGTCAAAGTTAGCAGTGAATCTTAAGCAGTTTTAGTTTCCAACATCTAGATACTTAATATACTGCCTAACACATAATATTGAACACATTATGAACTCATGGTCAAAATGATATTTAAAAAAAAGGGATAAAAATATGTAGTATTTATATCAAGTTGGAACCTATAAAGCACGGATACTAACACATGCACAACACTGACAAGTATCTGATAAAGTAACAAGTGCAAGTAAAATCTGATAAAGTAACAAGTGTGAGCAAAATGCAGATGAAAGGACAATATACCTTGAGGACAGTGCCGATTTTGAAAGTGCCCATTATCCTTTCTTGGGATACCAGACAGAGCAAAGGAATAAGTGCAAAGGGGATTTGGACTGACTGAAGAACATTAAGCCACTCATTCAGAACATCCAGTGAACCATCTGTGGCATCAAACATAAGGGCAACTATCATAGTCGGGATTATCGCAAAACTTCGAGTAATCAACGCCCTCAGCCATTTCTTCAACCTTAAATTTAGAAAACCTTCCATGATAAATTGTCCGGCGTAAGTACCAGTTATAGTGCTACTTTGGCCAGCTGCTAACAAACCAACACCCCATATATACAATATGGGTAATAGTCCCCCTCCATAAGTTTCCTGAAGATACTGTCCTGCATTTACAAGTCCAATACTATCTGCTATTTCGGAACCATAAAACCCCTTGGCGAACACGGCTGTGACAAGTATGTTAATACCAAAGGAGACTATCAGGGCAAGGGTAGACTCTATTGAGTAATAGTTAATCGCTTCTTGAACTCGGCCTTTGTTGCCGTGATCAACCTGTCTTGACTGAACAAGAGCAGAATGCAAGAATACATTGTGAGGCATTATAAGACAGCCCACAACTCCAACAGCTTGCTGTATAGTTCTGGAGCTGAGTTTTGGAACCAAAATGCCTACAAAGATAAAATCAGACTCCGAATTTGTTAGAAGAGCTATCGCAGTTCAAAATAAACATATACAAAAAAGTAAAAAATGGAAACAAAGAACACAAGCAGTTCAACCATTTGTGCTTACCTCGACCGCAGAATGGCTACAATTCCTTTCAATTATTCAAGCATAAAGTTTAAGATTACAACTTGTGTTTAAATACTACAGTGCAGTTAGCAAGATTATCTCTGCCTACTTATCAGTATCCCTAAATTGTTAAGGAACTACGAGTCATACCCAACAAAATCACATCAAAGCAAGAGACAGCAAAACCAACAATTTACTCATAGTGATTTCAATTTTGCAGATTCTAAATCAGTGAAATAGATTATAGTAAATCTACTTACCAACTAGAAGTTCCTTGCCACTTGGCTTTGCCTCACCAAACATCCATGCAAAAGCTAGCGCCATTACACCAATGAGAACAGCAAAAAAAGCTTCCAATGACCTCACACCATAGTTCTCAAGAAAGAGAAAGATAAAACTGTTACAAACATGGCAACAACAAAACACACGCACGTCAGAGGTTTATTTGGAGTTACCATAACTTTCAAAATGTCATCACAGAAAAAGACTCCAACACTTCATCAATAATTTTCGTTTAGAAAATAACAGAAGGGAAAATGGTTCTACTCATGCTACAAGACAAGTTATAGCGTGTGTTTGGTTCTGTAGCGATAAGAATTGATTGTGAATTAATTAATTTTTGTAAAAAACAAGTTCAATTTAAAGTGATTTTGTAAAAAATCACGTGTAGAGAGTCAAAAGCTACACCAAGTTATAATCAGGCAAAATCACCATTCCAATCTACATCACTCAAATATGTTAAAATCGATTTTAAGTGTCTAAAAGCACTTTTATCTGTACCTATCATGAAACACACACTTGAACACAAACTTTAACAACAATCACAATCACATACCTATCTAACTTTGACAACAATCACAAAAGTCCAACAAAATCAAGAATAGTAAAAAGAGAAAAAGAGTAATTAGTGAATCGAATTACCAATCAAGAGCAGTAATGACAACACCACCCCAAATGGGAAGAACACCATTACTAAGAATCCTAATAGCAATAGCACTACCAATAACCTCTTGTATATCAGAACCAATAAGAGCTAATTCAGCCATAACCCAAAGTACCATCCTAGCCCACTTAGGGTACTCCTCCCTACAAAGCTCAGCCAAATGCTTCCCAGTAGCAACACCAAGCCTAGCTGACAAAAGCTGAATCAAAAGGCCCATTCCTGTGGCCCACATAAGAAGCCATAGCAATGAATACCCAGCAAATGCACCAGCTTGTAGGTCCCCTTCTAAGTTCCCTGGATCCAAAAAAGCTATGCTCATTAGAAAACCTGGACCTGTGAATAGCCATAGCTTCTTCCATGAAAATGGTGGAACGTCAGTGTCCCACCAGTTCGTTGATTCGTTGATTCCGACAACTACTATTTTTTCTGAGGAATCGTATGCTGTTTCTTGCGACTTTTCTTGTTGTACTAACAGTGGTTGTTCATGTTCTCGCCGGTTTGGAGGCATAATGCGGGTAAT
Source organism: Cicer bijugum (assembly GCA_037974875.1). Lineage (NCBI taxonomy): Eukaryota > Viridiplantae > Streptophyta > Magnoliopsida > Fabales > Fabaceae > Cicer > Cicer bijugum. The sequence goes on from JBBPBT010000347.1 coordinate 6,995,707, forward strand.
TAAAGGTTTTCTTGGTTTATGATATATTTGATTCAAATTTGAAGTATAGTATTGAATCCAACTGGTCACATTGACAAATCTGAAGTGTTTTGTATATTGATTTTTTGTGGGATATATATAAAAGTATATAAAATATAAAATAATGTGACATGTGTCATGTGTGAGGTGCCACGTGCATCGCTCGTTCTAAAATTCAGGCTGCTCTGTTTATGTTGAACAGAAATTTGTTTGTGTATTTATGGAGGGAGAGTGGAGTGTAGGAAGTGTGCGGCGTGTTTATGTGCGTGTGCGGGTGCGTGCAGTTTGCATGCCATTTGCGACACATCAGCTTCTGTTTGGATGTTTATATATGTGTCATCTGTCACGGTCATCAGCTTATGGATTTGTTTCTTCAAATGACCATGCCATGTGTCAAACAAAAAAGGAAAAAGAAACATATCACCCTTTCCTTAATTGCACTTTTTTTTACAAAATACTATTCAATTGCACTTTTATTTCATTTAATTTTGCGATTCAATTGTTTTGTTATTTTTAAATCAACAAATATAGCGATGATTTTTAGGTATTTCACTACATTGAATTTAGTCTCATTTTAACTTTTTTAGTTGTTGACAAAAAGTCTTATTTTGACCGGTATGCTCAGTTGAATAATAAAAAGAATTGTAAAATAATATAACAATCCATATCTATAATAAATACTTTATTAATTATAATATTGTTTAGAAAATAAATTATTTTGCCATTTACACCGTCTGTTTAACTATCTACATTCCATCAATTTTTCATAACATTAAAATTTTGAAAAATACTCTTTTTGTTATTTTACTCATTTTCGAATTATATTTTTTTTCTCTCTTTATCATCATCTTTTAACTCATAATATTTCACTCATATCAGATACTCATCACTCATTTAGAACTTACATATATTGAATTAATAATTTTTTTAAATACATGTAAAAGTTTGCAGTTAGTAGAAGAAGTATATACTTAATCTCAATTCAAGTAAATATACGTAAACTGAGCATAAATTTATTTCACATACATGTATGTAAATTGAGTTCAAATACATCTAAAATTTATAGTGCATAAAAAAAGTGTATACGTGAATTATGAATGTATATACATACGTAAACATAAATTTAGTTAACGAACATAATAAATTCAATTCAAGCATCAAATTGTTGAAGAAAATAGTTTGAGTGAGAATGAAAGAAGATGATGATTAAAATGAATGAAAGTTGTGGGTTTTAGGATTGGAGAGAAAAATAAAAGATGGGTTGATAAGCTTGATTTAATGATGAGAGCAATTTAATATTTTCAATAGTTGCATGAGATATAAATAACAAAATATAGAATGTAAATAACAAATTTGAAAAATAAAACTTAAATTGAAGAAAATATAAAACTTTAAAAAATTACATTTCTCTTTAAATATGAAACGT
>JBBPBT010000347.1:6997277-7030154 GCA_037974875.1 Cicer bijugum
TTTTTTTAGTAAATTTGATATTAATTTAGTTTCTTTATAAAATTAAGGTTAAATTATATTTTGGTATGTTAAATATTTTTAAGTTACCTTGATCTTTTAATTTTTGTTCGTTTTATTTTAATTTTTTAAATTATAAACAATGTGATATTTGGTCTCTCAAGTAATTTTCTTTTCATTTTAATTCTATAAATTATAATTATTAAAAATTTAAATCCTATAAATTATAAAAACTAAACACTTTAAGATATCAAAATCAAACAAATAAAATTTAAAGTACGAAAGTAAAATCTATAAATAACTTGAAGAACTAAAAAATGTAATTTAAACTAAAATTAAGATGTATATTGGTCCGCAACTAATACAAGTTAGAAACATCCTAGTCTTTTGTTAACCTGGTCCAAACATAATAGATAATTTGTTGCTCTGTAGTGCTATGCTGCATGATTTTACCCGAGTAAATTGATGCGCACAAATAAATTTTTATGCCAAATTAGTTCCTTCATGCATCGACTTGAATCCTTGCAAGACAAGAATCCTAAATTTGCTCCTACAATTTAATCTCTACTATATTTACATTTAAATATCATTTAGTTTCTTCCTACGATCAATTATAAACTTTTTTTCCGTCTTGGTCTGACTTTTTTAAAAGTCTGATTTAACTTCAAAAATCTATTTAAAAAACTTATTCAAAAAAAAATATTTAAATGTTATATTTTATATTTTTTTAAATAGGTTAAACTATGTTTTTATATAAAAGGAAAACTAATAAAATTATAATCAAATTTAATAAAAAAAAAATAACTAACGTACTGTAACAACCTTCTAAAAAAAATGAATCAATAATTAGATTCTATACACATATCAAGTTACATATTCTATCCATACCAATTTATATGATATTTTATCCATACTATATGATATTCTCCCCATATCAATACCAATGTACAAATAAATAAAAATTTCTAATAAAATAATTTAAAAAAAATCTGAAACAAACACCTTTTAAACCTTAAAATATGATTTTTGATTTCAAAGAATATTTTTTTTCTTCTGAAACAAACGCCTCCATTATTATCTCTAAAATAAATATGTAACTACTATTGAATATGAAATGACTACCGAATATAAAATGACTACTGAGTGATCGTATAATGGATAAATTTTAAAATAAGAAATAATATTATTAGTAAATAATAATAAAAATAACATTAATAAATAATAAAATATACGTAAGTCGGAATGTCAAATTTAATAGTTTTTTTCATAAGCTTGAGTTTGATTTATTTCAATAAATTAGTTTAAAAAATAACTATGAATCTAATTTTTTTATTAAATAGATCAGATCAGAATACGTTATAAGGAGATGAAGCTATAGTTCTATGACGAAGAGCCTAACTTATACTGCTCTTGTTGACATTGTTTCATTTGCTTGAAACTACCAGCTGCATTTGGTCCTCAAAGCTCATGATAGTGAGTGATTCATACACTTCGACTTTTATCAGTAGGAGTAATCAGTTTTGATTTGAGAGTAAGTGATACTTTATTCCATTTGTCAAAGACTAAAAACAAATGGAATTTTTAATTTCTGAAAAAGACAGTGTCAAAAATCAAACTTTCATGTTTCATCCTATTGTGTGATTTGCTATCCACTAGACGAAACACATACCTATGTATCTATAAATACAGTTCACCATCCTACCTCATAAGTCATAAGCTCCCATGCTTTCTTGCCATAATTGACATAAAGTAATTTTTCTTTGTTTATCTATTTAATTCTCTTTAGTCTATTTGCCTTACCTTTTTTAATTCTTAATTCCTTTTTTAATTCTTAATTCCTTTTTAATTCATGTCATCCACTTGTTGTTTCATAGGTTTCTTCTACTTTCCTTCTCAATAAATCTCATTACTTTACATTTACACACTCTGCTCCTATTTTTCTTTCGTTTTTTCTTTTCCTTTTCTTTAGTTTAGTTATTTTCTTTTATTTTTCTTCCAAAAATATTGATTTAATTTATAATCCTTTAAGAATCCTTTTATAAGAGACTATTACTCTTGTGTCTTGACCAATAAAACAATTTAGAGATTTAATTAACTAGTTCATATCTAATTGGTTGATAAAAATCAAACTAATCTTAAACTCTTAAATTCCATACATTTGATTTTAAGTTGTTAATAAACCTTAAAGTTCATACTTATATAAGATCACTTGATGTATCTAAGTAGTCTACCAAAAAGTTATTAAACAAAATTTCCCCAGTCCTCTATCGATTTCAAAATAGAGACTTTATTTAAATTCTTTTTTTAAAATATTAAAATAAAATAAAATGAATAATCAAAATCAATAGTCTTACACTGTTGTTCAATTTTTTTGAACTCAGTCAAATAAGCTGATAATAATAAAAATAAAAGTAGGAGCTGATAATAATAAAAGTAATAAGGTGAAACTTAATAAAAAATTAACGAAATCTATATGTAAGAAATGAAGATTGGGTAATTTTGTAATCATGAATTTTGATGGTTATTAGGTGATATTGGAGCTAAAGAAAGTAATTTCTTAAGAGAAGCAAAGCTTTGAGATAAAGGGTTGTTAATAATAAGTTTCGATGAACACAAGAAATGTAATGTTTGTAATATATCTTATTAGTTTATAATCAGATTTGATTGAGTTAAGCAACGAGTTAGAGTTTAAAATTGATCCGATTAAATATTAAGATCGAACAAGAAATATATAAAATCACAAGGAACTCGTCTTTTGTAGACTCCTAAGATTTTCCATTTTATTTATTCCAATTGAAATTATAATTGTAAGATTTTTAAATGCATTAGAAATTTTTAATTTGTAAGGCTTTTAACAAAATTATTTGATGGTTGTAAGATATAAGTTTTGCATATTATTTGTATTCATCTATGAAGTTTATCCAAAAATAAATTTTGTATACATTTTTCTTTTTATAAAAAATTAGTACTCATGTTAGAGTACATTTATCACTTGTTAAAAACAAATTACACAAAATAAACCAACATTTTCTTAGATCTTTTTAAGTTTCGGTATTTAAAGCTGGGTAGGAAAACTGTGACGCCATTCTTCCATGTTCTAAAAAGGGGTGGCATAGTTAATGTGAAAATTAGGGGTGTTAAAAAAAATTAAAAATGAAATTAAACTGTCGAATTGAATTGGTTTTGAACTGAACTGGTTTAAGAACTGAACTGTTTTCGAACTAATTTTTTTAAAATTAGAACTGAATCAAACCGGTTTTTAGTTAAAAATCGAACCGAACCGGTTTTTATTTCAAAAAACTTGAACCGAATTTGTTTTTTTAGAAGTAATTAGAGGTAATTATGTAAATTTTGGCCTATATGAACAAAAAAACTAAGTTAAACCAGTTCGGTTCGGTTCAAAATAATAAACCGATTCGTTTCGGTTTTTTCAAACTGAAAACCAGTTTGGTTCAATTTTCAAACAATTCTAGTTAAGAATTGAACTTTATCCACCCCTAGTAAAAATGATATTGGGATATACAACAAAAGTTAACTAACAAAACAAAAAACTAACAATTGCAAAACCAAAAATTAAAACGAAAAATGTTCTTCGTTTTAGTAGAAAACGGAGAACGTTCTTGACCAAAACTAAATACGGAGAAAACAGATAATGTTTGCTGAAAATGCAAAAAACGAAGAACATTCAACGTTCCTCTTTCTACAATTTTGAAAACACTTTTTCAAATCAAAGTAAAACAAAAATGAAAAAAGATAAGAGAAGAATAACACCAAGATTTACAGGTTCAGCCTCAAGTAATTGAGACATACGTAATGGAAAAACAAGCAAGCAAGACAATTCACTATGAATCTTAGAATTTTTAAGATTAAAGTCTCTTCAAGATTGTTCTTCTAGCATTCATCATTGTCTATAATCCAACAATACTAATTTTCTTTTTTCACAATCTTTCTTCTCTCTCTAACTTAAGCTCTTTTCTGGTATCATATGAATCCTCTGGGTAATTGCATAAACCTCTATATCTCACTACTTTTTCCAGCTATGCAACACAATGCATTTTCACTTATTTATAGTGTTTAACGATACATTAGCTTAACTAACTATAACCCTTTATCATAACTAAATTAACCAAATTCAATTATAACTAACACTTGTTAGTTGATTTAAGACATATCTCCAAAGTTAACATTGTAAAAACTCCAACAAGTTTTAGAATTAGTTTTCATTTATAATGAACAATTCGTGTTGAGTTTTCTAAGCAAACAAAAAGATATATATTATACACTTTTTTGTAAAGGTGGTATCTTTGTTGAGTGAAGACAAATTTTTTATAATAGGCATCGTTTGTGTCATAATTAGGATGTTAAGAAGTATGGGTTGAGTGACAACAACAAAATACTCTTAAGTTTATGTATTCGAAGTGTGACTACTAGAGAAATCCTTCTAAATATAATAAGAGACACAATGTAGTTATCAAATTTATAATGAATTACGATATATCGTCGTGTATTTTTTTTCCTGATCTTTTACCTATACTTTCCACGATATTATCTTGATTTATCATAACAAGTTTAATCAATCTAAGTTTATCAAAATATTTTCTAAACAATAGTTTAATCAACCTAAATGTTTATCACTTTATCACTTGAAAATATTTTTCAAATGTTTTTTATAACATAAATATTTTAAACTACAGCTTAATCCATTTTCTTGTGTTAATTTATCTCACTTTTAGTTGGTATTAGTACTTGATTTCTGAAGCTAACACTTAACCCTGTCTAAAGAAAAATTCATCATCATTATGGCAAATAAAGGTAAAAATGAAGGAGCTAACATCTATTATCCACCTTTGTTTACATGGTTAAACTATGACTACCGGAAACACAATATCATAACATTGTTCATATCAAATCAGTATGATTTGTGGAATATAGTTGAAGAAGCCTACACTCCAGTTATAAGATGTCGTAACTCGTGTACCTCTTAGTGATTCTCCCAAAGGAAAAAAGGATAAATATTCTTTAAGTCACAAAGTGTGGAGAATGTGATGCGACCAAAGAAATATGAGACTCTTTAGCTTTATCTCATAAAATAACTTCCAGAGTAAAGATATCTAAAGCTAGTATTTTTGTATGAAAATACAAAATATTTAAAATAAAGGAAGATAAATTCATTGAAGATATGTTTGGAAGATTCTAGAAATTCATCAACACTATTCGAGTAATTGGAAATAAATATTCTACAAAGGACCATATTGAATAAATACGGCAAATTTGAAATCCATTTTGAGAAATTTTTGAAATATGCATGCATTGTTTAATTCGCAATGCGATCATACTGTCTCGCAATGCGATGTTTACTAGCTTATGTCGAAGTTCGAAGACATATTTTTTCATATACCCAAACTCTTTGATTTGGTCTCTTGGCACGAAGGGTACGTTTCACAATACGAGCCAACCCAATTGTTTGAACATAGAGCTCATATTGCAGTGTGAGGCTTAAGCTTGCCATGAGAAACAATGTTTTCCATACTAATATTCGAAGGGTTTCATCTAATTTTTCACCATTTTTATCCTCCTCCATCATTTATAAAAATATTATGGATAAAATAATCTCCATCTTCTCCATTATAATTTCAAGACTCATAACCACAAGTTCTTGTTTGATCATGTCTTGCTTGTCTAAATGTAACATGTAACATTCTAAATTATAACTGCTAAATAGTTTTTAAAACAGTTAGATAATGACAATGCACCACAAAACTAATTCAACAACTATATGTCTACACACATGATTATAAAATATCACCATCCATTGCAGGGTTTTCTCAAAGGAAATTGTTGAGTCCTCTTCAGACAACACACATCAGTTTAGGGTTTTTCCCAAAGAAAAATGTGAAGTTCTCTTTGGAAAATCATGCTTGCGTTTTTTCTACAGCTCATCTTTATTATAGAAAAGATCTTTGTCATCATATATGAACCATTTTCATTATATAAATCTTCACAATTGAAAACAACTTTGTCTCCAATGTGCTTTTGTAGAATGCAAAACACAAGAAAAAAGGTGGGTTTAAATTGTGTTTTATTTTAAAAAACATTTTAGCAATATTAAAATCAAGTGTTAAAAATAGGGCATATAAGACATAAATATAGAACAACACATCTAATTTATCCTAGTTAACCACCAACACGGTAGTTATGTCCAATCCCTTCAAATTGAAGGATTTAATCTACTAATTCACCAATTGAATCATACTTTCATTGAGCAGGTGCTAGTCAAATTTGAATGTGTTCAAGTTTTCACAACTTTCTAGCTTAGGTCAATCAAATTGTTGAGGAATGCATCAACTACTAGACTAGGTTACAAAATAATAAGTTTAAGGCTTTTTTTGAATACTCTCACAAGGGGTTGTTTACATGTTGTATTCTCATAAATTATTTCTTTGCAAATAGACAAAACAAAGGATAGAGAGTAAGAATGCATAAATGGTTATATTGTGCTTATTGCATTGCATTGTTGTTGTGTTCTTCAATAAGGATTGCACATCCTTTTATAGAGAACTTTAGGGTTTTTTGTCGTTGTCCTGATTGCAAGAAATCAACATGTATAAATTTGGTACACAAATAGTCCTTGTAATTGATACGCATATCTTGATATGGAGACAAAGATAATTCAGGATATCATGATCAAAGTATGTTACATAGATCTTTAGACAAATAACAAATTCAAAGTGTTGAGCAGTGAATCCACACAAAATTTGTTTCTTTATAGAGTTGACTTTTCACATTGCATTGATTTTTAAACAAAGTCGAACGATCAAATGCAAACGACCACTTGCTTTTTCAGAGACAAAGAGATCAAACGTTTGTTGTGATTATTAGAGATAGACGATCACTTATTTTTTTAGAGACAAATAGATAAGATGCTTATTGTGATAATTAGAAGCATACATTCACTTGCCTTTTTAAAGGCAGAGAAATTAGATGCTTGTTGTAGTCATCAGAGTCAGACCTGAGCATTACTTGTATTACCAAAATCACTAGAGGCACATTTTAGAGAGTGTTCACCAGACTTAGAATATAGAAATCAAAGTGGATTTTTGGTGTTCCTTTAATTTAGTTCAATTATCTGAGAATGCAATGTAAAGTCAGTCAAATAAACTTGATCTAGGATTTGCACACTTAATCAAACCGTTAGTGTTTTAAATTGCTCCCACAATAATTTTGTTATCATCAAACAAGTAATGATCATAGTTCTTCAACTTAATTTTGTTCTAATAGCTTAGACTTTGTATTAAAAATTGGGTTTCTACTGAGATGGATCGCAATATGTCTGTCACAGAATATCACAAACTTTTCTTAAAGCCTAGCTCTTGTAGAATTTTATTCATCGATAAAAGCTCTTTAGAAACTTTAGTTGTTGCAATGTATTCAATCTAACTAGTAGATAAAACAACAAGCTTTTGTAACTTCGATAGCCACTTCCCCTCAAAAAGCATGATATAACCAAAAATAAATTTTCTACAATCAAGAACACCTTCCATATATTATGCATATGTGTAATCATCTACCGCATGTTGACCAACTCCAATGCATAGGCATACTTTAGAAATGCCTCTAAGGTATAGCAAGTGGAGTACAAAATCCATCTCTAATTTTGCTACTAGATAAGAATTATCAACGCCTATTTAAGTGACCGGTTTTACTTTTCATGTGTCTAATTTCGTCATTATTTCAATTTTTTTCTAGTAGTACTTGTAACTTTCACATCTCCAATTTTGATGTCGCTGCAACCGCAATATAATTGGGATTGAGGTCACATCAACTTAACTGCAATTCTCTACAAACATATCAAGAATCGCAACGTAACCACACACTGTAATTATCTTTGCAAGCAACAATAGCATAAGAATATAAAAATCAAAGCACTAATTAAGGACTCTGAAGCTGGACAAAATTACATGTATCAAAGCCGAAGATCTAAATCAAGCTTAGGCATATCTGATTCTTGCTTTGGCTTATCCATCCGAAAGCTTCCGGGCCATACAAAATTCAAAGCTTGTTCTTCAAGAACAAAGGGTATCCATGCCATTCCAATTCCAGAACTCGCATCGTCGAATCGAGCTACCATAGGTGAGTTTTCTCTGTTTTGTTTGTGCACAAGTGAGTGAGGTTGGATAATTCCAAGTGCCATTGATGATGTGATCATCCTATGAGATTGGTGGTAACTTCTAGCAGCTTCTCTTTCTCTTTTGTGTGCATTCTGGTGACCACCTAAAGCCTGTGAACTGTAAAACTTTCTCATGCAGAAGTTGCATGAAAAAACCTTGTTGTTTTGAACAGGTTTTGATGATTGAGATTGAGAATCTGGGTTTTGATTATCTACTTCAAGAGGCTTGTCTCCTTTGATTCCTAAACTCAACCATTCTCCTATGTTGTCATCATCCTCTTTAGGGGTCATAGTTTCATAGTTGGTAGTGTTTTGTGATCGATCATCATGTTCTTGTTTATTGATTGAGGATTTATCATTGTGTTTGCTCTCCTTAAGGAAAGTCATAGTAACGATTCTTTAATATTAGAAGTGTTTTGTGATACTTGTTTTGTGGTTGAGAGATATGGGAATAGATATGCCTATTCTTAAATACTCAATCATGATAGTATTAAATTTGTGGATGATTGATACTATTTTATAAATTTATTCTTAAGAGAATTTTCTTTTAATGTTTTTATATAATATTTTTGGATTAGACTAACAAGTGTCCTTCGATATTTGTTAAAGAATAAAAAAAACTAAAAACATTATCTTCATAAAAGAAAAACTTTAACTTTTTAAAATTTTGAATGTATAATTTTCAATACACTTTAAAAAAAATTATATTTAGACACTAACAAATATCTTTAAAACACCTTTAATATTTCTCAATATTTTTTTACATGTTTGGAGAGGTATTATATGGTGCAACAACTTTTAGATTTAGAGAAAGTAACTCTTTCTCTCTAAATCTAATATTAAACTTTAGAAATGCTATAACATACAATCATACAACAATTGCAATTATTACAAGTTGAAAAAATAAATAACATATGTAAAGTATGTCGGTAAAATAATTATTACAACAATTGCAATTATTACAAGTTGAAAAAAATATAAAACATATTTAACAGAAAAAGCGGAGTGGGATGATTGAGTGCAATAAGTAGAGAAATGGGGGGTGAATAATAATAACTAGTAAAGTGTGTATACTTTATGATCTCATCACTATTCACTACGTTATGTTTGTTCCAATATGAGTTTTGCATATACTGTTGTGAGGAGCATTAATTGGACAATGCTATTGTCATAAGGTGTGGTCTTGGCAATTTATGGCTTGAGGTTCCTATTTGTCTTGTGGTTTACACTTCTTATAGCATCTTAATAGGTTCTTACTTAGTGGTGGTGGTCTTTAGAATACACCCTTGACTGTTCAAATCGTCTTGTACTATTATAGTTAGATTGCATTTTATACTTCAAGTACGTGTAACGAACAATATATGTACGGGCACATTTTCTTAGGTCGTGAAATATCACATGTAGTCTATGATGAATATTGATCATTAAAAATTTGCTCAAAATCCCAACAACAGTTGTGTTAGCTTTAAGTAGATGCTCAAGAACTTCTACGATTTTTCAGTTGAAACAGTAAAATAATTAATGTTGATTTACAACAAACAAAAATAAATATAAGTTGATTTTTAATATTTTTTTTTTTGAATTTTTTTGTTGAAATTGTATTGGTTAAAGCATGTCTCAGTCGTGGGAATAAGTAATACTATGTGCTTCTACTTACATCAAGCGACATAAATTATTGTTGTAATTTTAAATTATTTTTAAATATTGATTTATTGTAGATCATATGAGACGCTTTTGCAACTTAATATTCACTCTATATAAGTAAGTATTGAAAATAGAAATTGATGAGGATGAAATATAATAAGTTACGGTAAAAAAATCTTATACTTAATTTTATTAAAGAAGAATTATGTTGTGTGATAGAATGCAACTTCGCATTTATAATATTTTCAAAATATACCTAGATACGATGCAAATGGTGGATAGAGTTGTTATGTTGTTGGTTTAAATTGTGATCTCATCTTATAATGATGCATTTGTATGCGTTTTCTTTGCCTAATAATAAATATTGAAATATTAGTTCTAATTGAAATATAGGTGGAGAATAGATCAATTATAATAACATGGGGCTAATTTGATTATCTAAAACCAACCAGGGTGAATTTATTTATGATTGGGGAAGGTTATGGATTTCAACTACGTACTTTTAATACATTTAAAAATTAAAATTATTACTACATTAAAATAAAATATATGGAATTAATTGAAAATATTTTATATATAATCTATTTTATGTTGACTCCTTCAATAATATTTACCAAGATCCGTGAAATCAGCTATATAAAGACTTCAACTTGGTAGTCATAAATTCATTTCCCCAAACAAAAGGAAACATTTAACCCATTATTATGAAGTTACATGCTCCCATCCTGGACCTTGATCAAACAAATAGTTACAGAATTTGCCACTACTTCCCATGAACTGTGAATTGGTACTTGCATGTGAACCAGTTTGTATGGGATCTCATCCAATTCGTCCGTTTCAAGAGAAAAAAGATTCAAACAAAAAAATTGAAGACATGTAGAAGGAACATATGTATAGCTAGCTACTAGGAGTATATTATTATAAAGTAGCTTTCAAATTTCTAGCCTTAATTATTTGGGAAGTTTTGGATATCTAAAGATCAAATATTAATTTATTTAAATGCAAACTCCTTTAAAAAAAATACAGATATTATTTTCTGTTCGTATTTTTTTCATATAAGTAATGAAAATTTGAAAGCTAAAATAATATACAAACATTTCATTTTTAATTAATGATTTAATAGGATGTAATTTTTAAATTTTAATTAAATAATATTAATTAATATATTAACTATAACTCTGAACTCAAACATACCGACTACATATATTCCACGTATCCAATTCTCCTTAAATAGTGATGCCCAAATTCGTACTACGTATCTATACGAACAACTGTCAAACATTGCTATATAACTGTATTATTAATTGATCTTGGTGATTTAGGAACCACAAATTTTATATGGAGAAATGAAACAACTTACGTGTATGCACAAAAATATTGGCATAGCAGTACAGTAAATGTTGGTTTGGTCACGGTATGGTCCATCCAAGACATAAAATGGACTTTATGGTGTTGTTAGGATGACACAATGCTTTTGGCTACAATCTGGTGGTCCGTTTAGTTCGTCAATTTTTGTGGAATAAAGTTAAATTTTTTAATCTATTACTATTAGTTGGTCTGTTGTGTCTAACTTGTCAAAAAAAATAGGAGACAACGAAACAGGTTAGTTCATCGGGGTCTAAATAAAAAACATTTTTTTATCATAAATATTAATATATAATTATTTACCATTCCATAAAATATTAGAAAATTTTGTTAAAGTTTATAGTTTCATGTTATTAATAGTTTGTAAATTGGTATAATAGAGACATGAAATTTTTATGATATATTCTATATTTTTAGAAGATAATTTTTATATTTTGTTTGACTAATTAATTTTATATTTTGTTTCCCTTAAATAGTTTTTAATTTTATTTATATAATTTTAAAGAATTTATTAATTAATAAAAAAAACTCAAAAAAATGATGTGACGGTCTAGCATTCCTCTAGTCCGTCTTATAAAGAAGTTCGGTAAAATTTTAACTTATTAACATTAATTGATATGTCCCACCCTACCTTATTCCTTTTTTAAACGAGTTAATAATGTACTGAATTAACCCATTTTACCATCCCTAATTATTGTTAGACATGGCAAATGATGCATGATCGGTACTACATTGAAACAGAGCACATTTTCACTAAAAAAGAGCAGATTCTGCTCAATTTTTTTTTTTAAAAAAAAAACATGAAACTACCATTTTTTACTTTAAATATTAGAGATGCCCTAAAAGTATGACTACTAGCGTCAGTTTTAGGCCTACCAACAAAATTTATTTGTTACCGTATTAGTTCGTATAAACAAAAGACCACTTATTATTGAGCGTTAACAAATTCCATCAACGTTAAATGTGTATTTTATTTTTGAACTTGAATATATATTTTGTTAGTCTGTTTGATCTCAAAATTATTTAGAGAGAATACACGTGATTTTTTTTTCGGAGAAAAATCTAAATTTTATATTAATAAAGATAAAGTTTTAGTAGAATATATAAATAGTAGTATTATAAATTAGTTTTTAAAAATGAATTGATAAAATTTAAAATTTTAATATTCATCATTATTTAAATCGGTCTAAAAAGATGAATTAAGCAAACATTAAAAATCTAATAAATCTTTCTTTATTTAGTGACTTTAGTTTTTTTGTTTAAAATAGCCACTTAGTCTATATTAACCCGACTTAATATATTTATGGACAACATAACATTTTACTTTACTTCTTAAGTGTTCAATAAGTACAAATATCTTTTTGACTTTACACAGAAACAGAATCACATCAATCTAAATTTTTATAAAACGACTTTTTGACTTTACTTAACTTTTTACTCTCTTAAAAAATGACTTTATATACACTAAATATTGTGCATCCAGTTGTCGCTGCACAATCTTTTATTTTATTGGTAATAATGCAAAACTCCTATTTTGGAAGTTAAAGGTTCCTAAAAAGTTGAGAATAATGGTGAGAAAAAGTTAAAAGAAAAAAGTGCTGTGTGAGTTTTTAAATTAGCTTCTAGATATGACTGTTGTGTGTTGTCTGGTTGTTATTGGGCTACGTCGTCTATCCACAGCAGAAGATGTGCATTTAGAGTAATCACTACTTTTTCATTTTTGGAAATCAGTATATTTTCCTCAAATGCTGTTCTTAACAAATCTTATGACTCATGTCTAAAAGAAAAGTTTATAATTTCCTTAATATGGACCAAATAATGAAGCAATCGTTGTGATCTTCATGATTCTCTATGATAAAAAACTAATTGTTAGGTCGTGACTTATTGTTATTTTTTTACTTTTAATTCAATTAATAAATATCAAAATTATTAAGTTAAATATTTAAATTCAAATTTTGGGGTTGTTATAAATTTTTAATAATAGTTAAATAATTTTATCAATAAAAAATATATGATAAATTACAACTTTTTTTTTTGTAATACACTACAATAAAATAATTAATCACTTGATTTTATAAACTAAAAGATGAAATTGGGCTTATTCGGTTGATGATTCAAATACTTAGGGCTCATTGATTTCCTTTTCAAAAACTGATTATTTAAAAACTTGTTTGGAAAACTCTTTCAAAAATAGAATTATTGAAAACTGTTGAGTCTTAATTTTGGGGATTATAAAAGTAAAACTGGTTAAACTTGTTTGATACATGTCAATGTTGTTTCTTTTTTATTTTGCAAAAGGCCAAAAACATAAAGCACACAGAGAATCGCTAGTTTTCATTAATAAACACATTTGTAATTAATTATATTGATTTTCAATATGTAAATCCAACTTAATCCAAGCGTAAGCGTTAAACAACAATAGAAATAGTGGTTGACTTTTACCCTCCACTCATATACTCCTTCATGTCTACTAGACATTGCCTCGTAACTGATTTATAGATAATTTATGCCAAGTTCTCATGTTTTCATCTAAAATAACAATTGCTTCGTGTTTTAATTTTGTGATAATTTTTTATAGATATTAAATATATCATAAATCAATAAATAAAAGGTTTAATTATATATTTAATCTCTTATTTTAATATATTCAAAAAAATATTATCTTTCTTATAATCAAATTTTTTAGTTCATTTATTTTTACATAACTTGCAGTTTTTGTTCAAAAACATAAATTTTATCTTAAAAATGATTACTTTTAATTTAAAATAATAATTTTTTCTCTAAAAATTATATTTTATTTTCAAAATTATAATTGAAGTTATGAATCATCATATTTTGGACTAAATATCTCTATTTTATAAGTCAAAACTATAGTTTTGGACGAAAACTACAATAGATGTAAAAAATAAGATCAAAAATTTTGATTTTAAAATTAGAGCAATAAATAAATAAAAAATGTAATTAAACCTAAATAAATATAGATATAAAAATTGTTTTGAGACATTAAACTTATTTAAAATTAGTGAATAAGTTAAAAATAACTTGAACATAGGTATACAATGAAGTTAAAAATAATGTCAAAAGAAACAACAGAGTATCTTAGTTCAAGCCTAACATATTAACAAACAACTCACCCAGACTTTCTATCATAACCGCAAGAAGGACAAGAAGGAAATATGATCATGATGGACACAATAGCTCATCTATATCTACATTTTGAGTCATTTGATGACTATCCTATCATGACTACGATCGTCAAATGACAATTACCATTTTATGATTAGAAAGACATGAGTCCTATATCAGTGGATGATCCGAGAATCATGGATTTCTCTTATGATGATCATAGCGAAAACTTTGTAGAAACTCTAGAGGAATCCATTATATAACAAAAACCCCTAAGATCATAAAGATACACTTAAATTTTAATCCTAATTTTTTTTCATTCTTTGACAACCTCTTACTTGATTGTCGGAGTATGTACATGTCTACCCCTTGACGAGGAGCTAGGAGTAAAGATCATATGCATTCGTCAATCATCATTTTACCACTGATCTCATAACTAATACTATATACTTGATATTGAATAAAAAATATTTTACCTTGGTAAAGTAAAATATAAAAATAAACTCTTTTAAAATTTTCAATTTAAAATAGGAATTCATTTAATTTGTATATCGAAGATAAGGAAGATATAACTGTAAGGTTGGTTGGGGTGGAGGAGTCAGGGAGTAGAATGATAAACCATGTTGCATGTTTGACCTTCATGCTCAACAAAATATTAATATTTTTAATTACTAACATTGAACATCACAAAAAAATAATAACGCACTTTTCTTCTCATATTCTTAACTATTAGTCCATTCTCTTTAATCTTTTTCTTTTCTTCACTTCTCTTCCTACGTTGAATCAAGAACACACCAATATTTTATTCCTTCCACTTTATTGTTCTAGTTTGAGTTTATTGAGTTTCGTGTGTGTTGAGTTGCAGCGATATATGTAAACTCATTTCATGTAAATGCACACAAATTAATTAGTTCATGTATGCTTAAGTTATCTGAATTTACTTTGCTTAGGTTAAGTGAGTTTGCCTTTAATTAAATCAATTCAGTTTCATAATTGTGTACATTACACCTTAAACCTTTTGTTA
Organism: Cicer bijugum; assembly: GCA_037974875.1. Lineage (NCBI taxonomy): Eukaryota > Viridiplantae > Streptophyta > Magnoliopsida > Fabales > Fabaceae > Cicer > Cicer bijugum. The sequence continues at coordinate 7,012,601 of JBBPBT010000347.1, forward strand.
AAAGAAATATAGAGAGTTTGGCATATGGATTACCAAAAATCTTAAGATATTAAGTATATGAGTTATCACTCTTGTATATCAAATACTTACCACGTTCATAGTCGATATGAAAACTTATCCACTCACACTTGAACCCAACAATCTCATCTTAAAGTATAAGTTTCTCACATCCTATACTTGCACTACCGTTATTACCAACAGAACCCACCTCTTGTAATTTATATAATTATAACAATTTTAGTATTAGTGGTTGAAAATGAAAGTTATGAAATATGACAATCGTAATAGTAATCAATCGTCAAAGGCTGTCGTAACAGTCAAAAGATATAGTTGATATTGGAGGTGGTGGTTGGAGTGTGATCAACTATAATTATATTGGTGAACGATGGTGAGAGTTGGTGGTTGGAGATGAGTGATCGATGATAGCGGTATGTGTGGAAATAGTGGTCAGCGGGGTGACAAATGTTGGAGATGGTGGTGTTGAGACAAAATCTCAATTTAATGTTTTGATGAAAACAAACAAAAAGTTAATTAAGAATGTTAATTATGATTCTAAATGTTATGTTAATTTAACTTGTGCTTTTGAGTGAATTTAATCAAGCAAAGCAAAGAAAACAACAAGAAGAACACAAAAACAGAGAAAGAGATCCAGCCTCAAAAAAAGTTCATCACAACATGTTGTTCAAAGTTTATCTACCTCGTTAACAAAGAATTTGTCCTGGAAATTTGTTCATATATGATCAGTACATGACAAGGAACAAGTAGGATCCATCCAAGCTCAAAAAGGTTGTTTAATCACAAAATTAAAAGGGCCCAAAGATGGACAAAAGTCATGATGACCTAAAGAATTCCAAAAATTCAAAAGTCAACAAAGCCCACTCAATCATGACATATGACAAGGAAATCACAAAAGAAATCCAGGTTGATCAAAATGGGAGCTCCAGAATGATTATTTAAGCTCAAGAACGTTCACTCAAAAACCCAGAACGTTCTCCGTTTTTCTGCACATCAACAACAGCCTTGCATTCTCTGTTTCAGTCTGCAATTCGATCCTAATCTTCTCCAGCTGCACTCAAGACTCAAGATGGAGAATGTATCATCCAAGAACAATGAAGAAACATCAAGGGTTATGTCAGAAAAATACAGCACGGCTTTAAATGCTAAATCCAAAAGTAAAAAAAGGCTATGTCATAGCATGAAATGTCTATTCAAAGTACTGCCTTAAATCCAGGAAAAGCATGGCCTCTCCAACAGCTCTTTCATGCTTATCCTGTGCATTTCCAGCCTATAAATAGCAGGCCTCAATCATGAAGAAAGAAAGAAATTCAAGTGCTAAGTAATCAACAATATACAATCATACTTAAGCTTGAAATTCTGCAAAATAGAGGCAATATCATTTTCTGCAATTCGCAAAACAGCCACTGCTGCACATTCATATATCAGCTGCGAAATTATTATTAGATACTCTATAAAGAATCTATTCTCAAACAAGAGTTGAGCAATATCAGATTCTGTCAAAATCAATCATTTGTAAAAACTCAAACTATAAGAGTTTCTTTATAGTTTGTTTAAGATTGCTTCCTATCAAGGTTAGATAGGTGTTGTTATTGCTTTCTGGGTGGAAAGTAATTGAAGTGGAAATAGATCAAGGTTGATCTATTCTAGGTGTTGTAAGATTAAGAAGGTTCTTCGTTTTAAACACTTAGTGGAAAATCTCACAGTGTGAGGACTGGATGTAACCCACGTTGGGTGAACCAGGATAAATCTTTGTGTGGTATTCTCTTTCCTATCTCTTTCTTTATTATACTGCATTGATCAATTAAGATAAAATAGAAACTGATTTTCTGCTAATCTAAGAACGTTCTCTGTTTTATAACACAAAACAAGAACGTTCTCCGTTTTCTGTTTTCATAACCAAGATCATTCTTGAGTTATTTTCTTAAGTTTTAACAGGAATTTTTAAAAGGCACATTTACAATTCAAACCCCCCTTTCTTGTAAATCGACATATTTTTACTTCAGGTGGTGGTTAGTGGTCAAAGATGATGGTCGTGGTTGTAGTTGAAGATCGATGATTAGTGGTTGAAGACAGTTGTGGCAATTGTTAGAAGTGGTTGGTCAATGGTGTTAGCGGTGGTCGGGGGTGAATGAGTGATGATGATGGAGGTGATCGAAGATGATGTCGGTGGTCGAGGATGATATATGGTGGTGGCGGAAAGTGAGTGGTAGGTAGTGGCGACGATGATCAGAGGTAGATAGTAGTGATGGTTGGAAGTTGTGTTGATCAATGATTGTTAGAGTGGTATTTATGTCTAATAATGATATGACATGTTAACTTAAAATTAAAATTAAAAGTTATAAAATCTATTATTTTTGTTTTGAATTTTGAAGAAAAAAATTAAATAAAAATTAACTCAACATTTTATTTGAAAATATTTTAATTTTAAAATTGATTTTTAAAACAAATAAAATCAGAAACTTATGACCACCTCCAACGTGCTTTTGGAGATTGAAAATGAGAGATTTTAAAAATGGGTTATTAAAATTTAAATCAAGTTTTGTCAAAAAAAAAAAAAACAAAATTAATAAAGTTAGTGTTAATATTGTTTGTCTTCACTTTTGACCCCACAAATGTCAAATTAAGTTCGTGTTAATATATTCGTTGACCTGCTGGCCCAACAACGATGGCCTCAGCCTCAACCCCTCTTATCATAGCACCACCTCCCTTATCCACGGCGGCGCCACCATCCACACATTCATCTCAAGTACACATCCTCGCTCTCTTAATCGATAAATCCAAATCCAAAAACCACCTTCTCCAAATCCACGCAACACTCATCCGCCGTGGCCTCGACGACCACCCCATCTTAAACTTCAAACTCCAACGCCGCTACTCCACGGTAGGCCACCTCCACTACTCCGTTTCCCTGTTCAATATCACCCGTAACCCAAACGTGTACACATGGACCTCCATTATCCACGCCCACACCCAATCAAATCTCCACGACAAAGCACTTTCTTACTACTTTCAAATGCTTACCCACAATGTTCAACCCAACGCATTCACCTTCTCTTCCCTTCTCAACGGTATCACTCTTCAACCCACCAAAGCCATTCATTGCCACGTCATCAAATTCGGTTTGTGTTCCGACTCTTACGTTGCAACGGGTCTCGTTGACGGTTACGCAAGAGGTGGAGATGTTTTTTCAGCTGAGAAACTGTTCGATAAAATGCCTGAAAGAAGCTTGGTTTCTTTGACGGCGATGCTTACGTGTTACACGAAACACGGTAAGCTCCGTGAGGCTCGGTTGTTGTTTGATGAAATGGAAGTGCGTGGTAGCGATCGAGATGTGGTTTGTTGGAACGTGATGATTGATGGATATGCTTCAAATGGGTTTCCGAATGAAAGTTTGTTGCTTTTTAGAAAAATGCTTGTTGAAAAAGTTAGGCCTAATGAGATTACTTTGGTTGCTGTTCTTTCTTCTTGTGGTCAGCTTGGTACTTTGGACAGTGGTAGATGGGTTCATTCTTACATTGAGAATGAGAAAAATGGTTTGGCGGTTGAAGTTCGTGTTGGTACTGCTTTGGTTGATATGTATTGCAAATGTGGGAGCTTGGAGGATGCTAGAAATGTTTTTGAAAAAATTGATGGTAAAGATGTTGTGGCTTGGAACTCTATGATAATGGGTTGTGCTGTTAATGGGTTTAGTGAGGAAGCTTTTAAGTTGTTTCATGAGATGTATGGTATGAGAGTTAAACCAAGTTATGTTACTTTTATTGCACTTTTGACTGCTTGTGGACATTCTGGTTTGGTTAATAAAGGTTGGGAGATTTTCAATTTGATGAAGAGTGAGTATGAGATGGAACCAAGGATTGAGCATTATGGGTGTATGGTTAATCTTCTTGGTCGAGCGGGTTGTTTGCAAGAAGCTTATGATCTTGTGAGGAGTATGAAGATTGATCCTGATCCTGTGCTTTGGGGAACTCTACTTTGGGCTTGTAAACTCCATAACAATATTTCTTTGGGAGAGGAGATAGCAGAGTTTCTTATGAGCAATGATTTAGCTAGTTCTGGGACTTATGTTCTTCTATCGAACATATATGCTGTTGCTGGCAACTGGGTTGGTGCAGCTAAGGTGAGATCGTTGATGAAAGACAATGGAATTGAAAAGGAACCTGGTTGTAGTATAGTTGAAGTTAACAACAGGGTACATGAGTTTGTTGCTGGTGATTTAAGACATCCTAAGAGCAAAGATATATATTTTATGTTGGAGGAGATGAATGGTTGGCTTAAGGGAAATGGATATAGTCCAAAGACAGATGTTGTTTTACTTGACATAGGGGAGGAACAGAAGGAGCTATCCTTGGAAGTTCACAGTGAGAAACTTGCATTGGCATTTGGGCTTATTAGTACACGTCCAGGAACTACAATCAAGATTGTAAAAAATCTCCGTGTTTGTTTGGATTGTCACGCTGTGATGAAGATGATATCTAGGATCACTGGTCGTAAAATTGTAATGAGGGACCAGAACCGGTTCCATCATTTGTACAATGGTTCATGTTCATGTGGAGATTTTTGGTAAACTCGTTCACAAAATTACTTGAGGAAAATCACCCATGCCAAAATTGTTGCCGTTCCAGTTAACTGAGGGTTCTTAGATTACGATATTAAATGTAATACTGAATTTCAATTGTATATTTGAAAATGGTATTGAACCTACTTGGCAATTGGCATTCCCAGAAAGTTTTTGCATTTGAGAATCAACGGAGCATATACACAGAAAGTTTTTGCATTTGAGAATTGACGGAGCATATGATAAGAGAATGTTAGTGAACATGTCACATAAAATGAGACCGTGTTGGAGTGCCTGTACCCAGAAATATTGGAACAAGTGTCGGGTCTCATCATCAAATTCAGTAATTTTGACCATCATATAATAAATCTAATTCATTTTCCAAAGCATGTGTGGATGTATTAAAGGAATTGATTGGTGGTAAACTACAAAAAAGCAAAAGGGAACCTTATAAGATATTTTCATTCCATTACAATTTAAATATCCCCTAAAACTGAGATGTATACTAACATACAGAGCTGTTTCAGTATGACACGTGAAAAATCTGAATTTATGTAAAAAAATTATTAATACTCTACCTACCAATTCCGGGAGTAGATTGTCTACAGATTTTAGCTCAAAGGTGGAATCTACGCCTTCCATTAATAAAGTGAGGAAGTCTTTAATACCAAAAGAGGGAGATTTTAAGTGTGGAGGTTTAACCATTCCCATTCCATCTCTTTTCCATCGAACATATCATAATAATAGAAGAAATCGGCAGAAAATGCTTAAAAGGCAACTAAATACACACTACCGAAGTCAAGCGATATCTATACAAGATATTGTCCAACTAAATCTATACATTTTTTTCTTCTTATGAGCGCAGTCCTACAAATTACTCTTCACTAATAATAACAACTTACAACATGATCCAAGAAAAATGAGTTGTGCCTACAAGTTAAAATGGGAAACCTATCCACCAACATACACTTCCACCTATCTAACCTAGAGGAAGGAAAAGAAAGAATCCAATGTACCAGCCAGAAGAACATGGTCTTTCCCATGATCACATTCTGAAATCCAAAACACAAACTGTATTATTGGCAAAACATGCAGCAATCTTGTCCCCCTCCTTATTCCAACAGACCTCGAAAATGCCTCCACTTCCTGCATATGTTCTGACAATTTTGCCTTCCTTCAATGACCAGATGTGCAAGGATTTGTCAAGAGATCCACTTGCTATATACTCACCATTGGGACTGAATGCAACTGAGTATACAGGATGCCTGTAAAATAGAATAAGCATGTCAGACAAAAAAGGACAAATTTTTTTATTTTTCTACTAGTGAATCCATCACATAGTAAATCTACAACATTTGTTAAACTGCAAAGCGGAGGTTAAGGACATCATGTTGATCAGCCTTCTCCAAATGTCTACAACTTGGAAGCAGAAAACAGAAAGAGGCTGATGGGTAGGGAATCTTATACTATGCTCGGACAAATAAGCTAATAAAACAGTACCTGTGTGCATTCAAGCTGTACATGAGTTTCCCGAGTTCGACATCCCATAGCTTTACAGTTGAATCAAATGAAGCGCTGCACATAAACATGTAGACGTAGTTTTTAACATCAAATCGTACATTTTCCCATAATACCCAGACAAAAAGGAAAAAATGCAGGCATCTTCACAATAATAAACTGCTAAGATGGGAATATTTGGCAAAGGGCTGAAGACTGAAAGAAATCTAAAATAAGAAACACTGTGCATGTGAATTATTTACTGAGATATAACAATTACTGAAGTAGGTTCCTCTGCAGTGTCAAAGCTATGCTCCTCAGAGATTTTACACTCCAACCCCAGCTGAAAAATTGCTAAATGCTAATGTGTCTAACCAGTTCGTTTCCCCACATTCCCCATGCTTCATATACCTCCCGGCTAAGCAGAAACAAAATTAAACAACTCATCTCATTTCCTTTCATACCTCTTTAAACAACTCATCTCATTTCCTTTCATACCTCTTCCTCTTATAGCCACACTAACATTTGGGCCTTTCACCCTGCACAAATGTTCCTTCATTTGGGACTTTATATCCACGGATCCCATCACTGGCATCTGTTTGAATTTCAACCTTGTCCTCAAGGCTGGTCAGAAAATACTGGAATTTGGTAGCCGATTGCAAACGCCTCTTTCTCTGCTGCCTCTTCTGCAGACTGTGACACTGACATCTTCAGCCCATGTAGTGCAACAATGGTGCTAGTAGGTAGCTCTTTCAAGAATTACTCCATCCCAGCGAATTTACTTTCATCCCCAAGGATAGGTCCTTTATGGCATGCAGTATTTTCAGGTATCATATAATTATAGAAGAATTCAGAAACATTTGACAACTGAGCCTCCATGGATAGCACCCAGCCCAAAAAAAATCATAAATAAATGGATGAAACAAATAATTAGAAAGAAAAATAAAAGACCCTTTCAGAATTAGGGTACACAGTCACTGAGAGTGGGGATAGAAAGCGTAGCAAGAGTGTAGGAAAGAATGAGCGCAACCCGGTCTGGAAACAGCGCTTTTGCATGTAGTCCATATTCAGACAGGTGGCGGTCTTACAATCAAGATTTTGATCTTGACAACAGTGATGGGTATTTCCTCCCTTAGCAGTAACTAGCTTTTTAACTCATTCACCTCTTTCATTTCCTTTCTCACCTTTCCTTTTACCAATACTGTCTTTGCCCTTCCCGCACGCTACCACCACAGGGACTGTCTCCCTGAGGCGTAGATCCCATTAAAAACTAAAGAACAGTACTTTCAGAGCTACCCCGACACAATAGAATATATGGTACATAATTATCATTTAATTAAAAATAATTGATATGATGGTGGGGTAGTCAACCAAAGAGTCATACAGCAGAAAACTTTGAGCGGACAATTATAATCAATTGGATTTAGTAGCACGCCAAAGGTAGCACTTCATTTTGTATAGTTCAGTAAACACAACATTGCAAATCACAGCATTACCAGTTTCAGTTGGAGGATTGTTGTCATGACCTGTCCATTTAAGATTAAGGGAACAAGGATATAGAGAAAACAACAATTATATATTACGGGAGAAGCATAAATAAATGTGTAGATGAAGACTTTAGGTGTTGCTTGTTTTGTACAAATAAATGCACGAAATCAAGAGTAACAAACATAATTTCACCAGTAACTAACTTACCTAGCTAACACCAATTTTTTGTTGGGATTATTTGTACCAGGACCAGTGGGGCTCCATCTGATGGTATATATCTCCTGCAAAGAATTTTATTTAGTTTTACCAACAGCACAGAATGTGTAATTAATTTGATATGCAAACACAAAAGACATTCAAAACAAGCAAAACTCGGGGTACCTTGGAATGCTCCCTTAAATCATGAAGATACTTATCCTGCTTCAAACTCCATATCTATAAAACAATGCATCCAACCAAAGTCCAAAACATCAAACGCATACACTACAAACACTAATTTCATAAATTACTTCATAACTAATTGATGATAATAAATAATTGTGCCAAATAGTACCTTTGCTGTGATATCATCAGAACATGATGCCAGCAATGAACCTGTGGGATCCCATTTGACACAGTTAACTTCCCCCTGAAAATGGGGCAAGGTCATTGGCAGATGTAAGACTTGTCCAATCACAAATGCATTTATGAAATATCTCAAATTTATACTTTCGAAAAAACACAACAGACAAAATGATCATATCTCTGAACCTTCAACCTAATAGAACTATGATATAAAATGCAAACCTGCAAAGCCTACAAATTAGTTAAATGGAACTCTACTTGATCAAAGAAAACTACAGACCAAATTCGCAATCCAATTAATTCATATAGTGCTAGCCATTTTTAAATGAAAACCAACTAAATAGTGAGGCATCTCGGGAAGTCAGGACTCCATCTTGAAAGTAGCCAGAAACAACTTTTTACAAAACCCTTCCTCCTAATAGGGTATAATTTGAGCACCGAAAGTAGCTTGTATAAGGCTGTATTGCAAAATAAGGTATCAAGTATAAACCTGGTGTCCAGCAAAAGCTTGTACAGGGCGGGTTTCACCAATCTTGCAGACATATATCATATTGTCTGTCGAACTTGTGGCAAAAGACGTATTGCTGCGCCAGTCAACATCAAGTGTTGGACCTAAACAACACATCAAGCCTCAATCAAAAAATCATTCATATGTATGGTTAAGAAAATTAGCACCAAAAGTTCTTTTCATAGTATTCTCCCTCGATTAAATATACATCAAACTTTTCACCTGAATGAAACTCAAATTGTTGTTTCCACTCCTCTGCCTGCACATCCCAAACAATTGCAGTTTTATCACAACTACCAGTCAAGAGATAATCGCCTCTCTTATTCCACTTCAGAGAGAATATTGGTCCCTTGTGTTTGCTTAATGTACTCTTCAGTTCACCTAGTCAAAGATAACCACCACATGATCAAATTCAAAACAATGATCAAGACTGAAGTCCTAAAATCAATGATGGGAACATTTATGACTGTAACAAATCAACAAATATAAGATAGGAAAAAACCCAACCGTAGTCCCTTATCCTATTTTATTTATAACGCACAAGTCATTGATCTCTTTTCCCAAATAGGTCATTAAACTCTCATAATGTTAACAATGTTGGTCTTTTTAGAATCTCCGTCTTAAAAAAAGGCTTGTGCGGCCATTACAACGTAAATTTACTGTTTAATAAAAAAACGAAGGGAAGAATACAATGTTCATCTTCATCCTCATAACTCAGGCAGCTATGTACTTATGTTGACTTAATTCTTTTCTCATCTACCCAAATATTACTGTTGCAAACACATTTTTGTAGAGGTCAACAGGCCCATTTAAACTTGAGCCCATATATTTTATGATGGTTCCTTGTTATGAAAGTCGAAGGACCAATTTGGGAACACAAAAACATAAAGGGCTATTTCATTACAATAAAATAACTTACAGAACCATAGGAACAAATCTTTGAAAACGAAAGCAAAGTTAAAACCAAGTGCCATTTTTGTAATTAAAAACAACAATAGCAAATGAAAACAGAAAACATTTGCTAAAATCAAATAGGTCCTACTATACCCATGGATTCAGACAACCCATTAAAATAATAGCAAACAAAAATATAATACCAAAAATTAAGAAATTACAAAGTAAGGATAAAGAAGAATGCCCAACCATTAGTGGACCAAAGTCGTGCTTGCCCATCATATGAACCAGTTGCAAGAAGTGTCCCCTCTCCCTGTACAACAACCACCATAGTAAATTCCAGGTATAAAACATTATATGCAAATATTACAGATAATAACCCTCAAATTTCAAATCCAAAAATCACAAGAATAATACCCATTGCAAAATCATGGGGGTATAGTTTCACCACAATTTTTCAGAAAAAAAGCTACAGAAAGAGTGTTTTAAGAAAATAATTTTCAAGTTAAATTCAAGTTTCTGGTTTATTATGGATTTGTATAGTTTCCAAACACATTTTCTGTTTTTATTTCATGTTTTCACTATAAATTACAAATTAGACTCCTGGTTTTCACTTTGTTTCCTGTTTCCAAAGATTTGTACATTAAATAAGGAAAACAACTTTCTTTGTTTTCACAATTTCATGTATAAATAATTGAACCCAGGAAGCAAGGCAACATTTTTGTAATTAAAAGTGAAACTAGACAATCAATTGAATGTGCCTGCAACAGGTGAAAGAAGCAAAGAGAGATCAAGAAACACAATAACAACTAGACCCTTTTAGTAATATGTGTGAGGGCCAACTACATGTGTTACACAAAGCACATCATGTTTGTCATATATCCTATGTAAATATAGATCACTTCAAATCTCTCTTGATGGTTTTTGGCCTACTATTACTTTTCTTTAGTCTGCCTATTCCTCAAACTATTACTACTACAAATTGCGTTGTTGATGTAAAAGAATACAAATTCAAAACTGATAGCAAAGCATATCACTCAAAATTAAGTTTAATTTCATTAAAAATTAATCCAAAACTGATTCCTGAACGAATCTTTTATATAATGGTGAAATATGGTGATTCTCTAAATGCCTATCCAAAAAAACCGTGAGGGACCCTATTTCTCACTTTTTTTTTTGCTGATGATATTGTTTTGGTTGCTAAGGCTAGTATAGAATATATTCAGTTCAAGGAAAAAAAAGATCAACATGCAGAAATACAAGGTCTTTTTCTCTAAAAATATGTCAACTATGGAAGTGGTTTCTTTAAGTCAAAGTCTGGGGATTGACCTAACAACAAATCTTGGAGCATACCTTAATGTTCCTCTAATCCAACAACGAGTCTCAAAAGATTCATTCTCATTTATCTTGGATAGACTAAAATCTAAACTAACAAATTAGAAAGCTAATTGTCCTTCATTTGCAGGTAGAGTCACTCTTGCTCAATCATCTCTATCTAGCATTATTGCCTATGTGATGCAAACCATGTCAATTCTTAGTTCTATGTGTGACGAAGCTGAAAGAATATGCCGCAACTTCATTTGGGATAGTACAACTGAACAAAGAGCATGTCATTTGATCTCTTGGAAAACAATTTACAAGTCAAAGCAGAAAAGTGGACCTGCCTTCAACCCCTCTTTTACAACAACGCAACATTGCTTCTAATACTTGGAGAATATTTATAAAGTGTAGCTCAATACCGAAAGTAATGGGCTATTTGTGATGGTCATTCTACAAAATTTTGGAAGGATTATTGGATATTAGACTATGGAAAGCTTGTTGACTCAATAACTCAAGTCATTCCGCCTAGAGAATGAGTTTTCTATATCGAACTACACCAATGGTACATATTGGAATTGGAGTGAACTTTAACAATTTCTACTTGAGAAAATTGTGAGAAAATTCGATCCTTGAAGCCTCCAACTGATACTTCTCCAGATATCCCGACATGGCTGTAAGACACAAACAGCCAATTTACTCTTAACTCAGCCTATAATAATGTCACAAACCATGAGACCGATGCTGACTTGATAATATTGTTTAAGGAGGTTTAAAATAGATAGAGCCTGACCAGAGTTAGGACGACCCTTTGGAAGATGGTACACGGATAGCTCCTAACAAATGCTGAGAAATGTCAGAGAGGCGTGGCCTCCAAAGACCTGTCAACTTCGCATCTCTACACCTGAGACCCTTATGCACGTTGTGAGGGTTTGTGAAGATGTCCAACTACTTCGGAATAGAGTTTTTAAGCCTGAATTTTGAATTAAATTCTTTAGCCTTGGTACTAGGCTTGAACGGAATCTTACCCACAATGACATTGGAAACATCCCTTGAGCATGAAAATATTCTTTGGTGTGGCGGTTAATGTACTTCGAAAGAAAACAAAAGAGTTTTGATCTTTCCAGAGTTCAATTACCAACTACTTTGGAATAGAGTTTTTAAGCCTGAATTTTGAATTAAATTCTTTAGCCTTGATACTAGGCTTGAACGGAATCTTACCCACAATGACATTGGAAACATCCCTTGAGCATGAAAATATTCTTTGGTGTGGCGGTTAATGTACTTCGAAATAAAACAAAAGAGTTTTTATCTTTCCAGAGTTCAATTACTGCTACACCAAAGTACAAAGATAGAGAGTGATTTGTGGCATTGCATTTCTAACCAAGTTGACTTTATTTATAACTCTTTGATCAAGAGTAAGGTTTTGAAGCAAAACTTGATTAACCCTAATAAAAACGAATGGATTAAACCCCCTATGGAAGTTATAAAGAAGAACATTAATGGTGTTTAACCTATATTGATGGCTCCTCGGCTTTTGGGGGAATCCTTTGTGACCATAATAATGAGTTTATTTGTGGTTTCTACTGCAAAGTAACATCCAATAGTTCTTTATTTTTTGAAATGTAAGCTTTTCGCGGTAGTGTTTTATTAGCTCGTGATAAGGTATTTGAAATGTTATTTTTGAAACTGACTCACTAACCCTCTTATCCATGATCAAAAAAGGTTATACTTAGTTTACTCCCTTGCTTATCCTCCTAAAAGAGATTATCTATATATTGCATTAGATGGACTAAATCTACTCCCTTAGTTATTCTCAAAGATAAGCAACTAGATGCAATAATTTCTTAACTCAGCTTGGTCACAATGCTTTTTTTTTTTTTGTTCAAACAGTGTACTCACCTTTTTCTTTGTTACATTTATTTTTTATGTATGATGCTGAAAGTTATCATTCTCAACTTTTGTTTTAGTTAATATAATTTCTTTTTAAATTAAAAAAAATGGTGATTATCTATATTTAAAATAAAAAATGAAATAGTTTTAACTGTTGGATGAATGAGGCCCCTTCTAGTGAGGAAAATAGATCATGATAATCAAGGGCCTATAACCTAGTCTACATGAAGCCAAGGCCAAGCCAAACTTATTTAATAAATATATTAAATACTTGATCAAGGCTTTTTAAAGTGTAAGCTAACTTTAAGTCATCCAAAAAACATTTTAAACCTAATAGGTTAGTCTATTGAAGTATATAATAATGTATAATATATTTGAAGTCCGTAAAATTAATAATGAAGGGTTCAAATAAGTAACAAGTGACATTAAAAGCTGAAGAGAAACAAATATTCCATCAGAAGGCTCGTCCATAATCATTTATCAACTTTAAAAATTTATATAAAATAGACTAAAATACAGTCCATAATTATTCTTATACCTCAGGGGAGGAGACTGTAGATTCTAAAATAAGAGACAAGGGAACTGTAAATTAAGTTTATCTCAAGGAAAGGGAGAGTGATTTGCCCTAAATATTATATGATAAATAAGTTATGCACAGAAGTTTATAGTATATCCTCTTCCTATTAATTTGGTGTGGCAAAAATGGATGTGGGGGTGATGCAACTTCATAAAATTTAAGTCACAGTAATTAGAAAATTGATTCTAACATACAAATATAAGTAATTGCCTTGATATATATCAGAATAAGCAATTGAACTCACATTCCAATCAAGTGTAGTGACATCTTTACTCTTTTCATTTGTTTTACCCCTAACATGCTTCAACACCAACACATCCAAAGGACCACTCTGAGAACAAGGTTTACATCTTCCTTCCGGTATAGTCCAAATACGAGCTGTCGAATCCCCAGACCTTAAAATTGAAATGATGATATGGTAAAGTGCAAGATTATTATAAGAAGCCATCTATCAAGATCAAATTTCCAAAATCACAACTAAAAGGGTATCATAAATGTATTTTTTAAAGGTATTTTAAAACAACAACAAAAAATAAAGATAAAACAACATCATATAAAAACATAAGTTAAAGTCACTGCGTGATGGTATACAACAGTAAAGCATCAACTAAGATATAAAATAAGGTAACAAGGAAAGGTAGTCAGAATTCATTATGATAGATAAACCATCATGTTGACTGACATAAGCATATCTTCAGATTTTATGTCTATTAAATTTGAGGCCTTAGGTCTTGCACATGCTGATTTACTTTTAACTCTAGGAGAAGTTGTTAAAAAATGTTTAGGAAAATATACATTAATACATGTAGCTTTAAGTATTGGGCTGTAAAGAGCCAATGCAAGAATAAACCATATGTAGCAGAGATGAGAATGTTGAGCAAGATGAGTGGAAATACTAGCCGAGAGAGGATTATGAATGACAATTTCATAGAGAGGAGGGGCATAGCGTCTGTTGGAGAAAAGATGGTTAATATCGACTAAGGTGGTTTGGGAATGTGTGGAGGAGACCTCTGGATTCTGTAATAAGAAGAGTAGATCAAATAAAAGGCAACCCAATCACTAGAAGCAGAGGAAGGAAAAGTGATTAAGAAAGATTTAGAGGACAATGGTTTGGCTAAAACCATAAGCATAATATATAAAACTAATAAGAAATATTCTGAGGACAATCATTTGGCTATAAACATAATTTATGATAGAACATTACATCATAGTTTGATCCATGTAGCTGATCTCACCTAGTGGGATAAAATTTGGTGGTTATTTCAAGTGTTTTGTAAAGAAAAAAGAAACTTCAAACTTATTCAGAAAAATGAATAACATCTGGTCTGTTACAGACATACAGTTGATACTCGTGCAACCAGGCAGTATGCCTAGCTTATCGCCAGCTGACTTTATTGTATAACATAATACACTTTGAAAGCAGCTATCTCCCAAAACAACGGCTTTTTTAAAAATTACGCAATTAATTTTATTTTCTGTTGAAAATCACAGCAGGGTTACCGTTTCAGAAACTAAATACGAAAAAACAAATATCCAAATAGGTTTAATAATTTTGAAAAAACAAATTGAATGCAGTCAACTCCCCTCCATAAATAATGTATGTCAATCAAAATTGGAAGCCAGCAAATGGAAATCAAAGATGCAAAATAATATAATGCACATCATTCATTAAAGTTACAGACGCGTTGGCTGGGACTTGGATAGTTATCACGAGTCAATTGTCAATATATATTTTTATGCATACTTAATTAGCAGAGATACCTACCCAGATGCAAGAAGAGATGCTGAAGGACACCAGGCACAAGCACACACCTAAATAGATGGTGAGCAGGACAATTATCAGAGTTTTTTAGAATAAGCAATATATGAAAGAAATTTTAGAAGTGCACAAACAAGGAGCATCAATGATGCACCTCACCTCTGAAGTATGTCCTTCCAAGATTGTCACATCTGAACTAGGAATTTCACGTGGCTGAGATGTTGATGTTGTACAGATATCCATTGGTTCTGGTCCTGTCGAAGCAAATGAAAAAATTCATCCATATTTGAAGTAAGAATATTAATAGAAACTAGAAAGCTTGCAACAACTAAAATAAGTGATTTCATTGCTACACCCAAAAGTAGAAAAAATGTATTTAAACATCAGATTTGGTAGCAAAATACTATATGAAGGTATCAATTTTTAGACCAACCACAATAATGAAGAAAAAATATAAAAAAATTTAGAAGGGAAAGGCACTCATACAAACAAGTATAGGTGAACAGAAATGAAGGATAACAAAGAAAAATAGAATTACATGATATGGACAGTTAGCACAGATTACTTGTCAAAAAATGCAGCTAAAACCAAACATACAACAAAGAACATATGCAATGTAAGTAATGTAAACCATTATTCACCAAAAAAGGTAGTGTAAACCATTTCTTCCATTGAACAGTAAATTACCTCCAGCTGCGCCATTCACTTCATGCTTTGCAGTAACCTTGTCTTGATGTCTGACCACTTCTCTATCAGTGTGATTTACATGTTGCTGTTCTCGTTCTCTGGCATTTTTTACCCTCTCCCTATCCTTTTCAACTTCTTTCTCCTTTTGATGTCTTTCCCTTTCTCTTGCCCGTCCACGTTCAGCTTCATGCTCCTTTTCAACTTCTTTATTTCTTTCCTTCTGTAGTTTTCTCCTTCTATCACTTATCAATTGCCTAAGTTCATGCACATCTTTTGTGATAAGATCCAAAGGTTGTAAGAATGAAAAATCTTCTTCCAGGTCTGCATCACACTGGCAGGCTTAAAAGAAACATTGATCAACATGAAACCTAGGGTATGAAAGCTTAAAAAATATCTACTCATATGGACAAACATTATGTTCATAAAAATCAAGATTACAAAAACAGAGGATGCTAACATTACTCAAGTTGGCTTCCATCTCAAAGTACTGCAGTCCCTTTTGAACAAATGTAACAAGAGCACCCGGCGGTACCAAATTTCCATCAATTGGGCATTTGTTAATAGCAGCTTCATTACCAAAAGTATAAGCAGAATGTGTGAAACCTGCAGTAGTGATGTAATACAAGTATCCAGTAAATAAATACATTTGCAAGCTACATAGTCATTTGATAAATATGAAAAGCATCATATAAATGGAAAGAATGATCCTTTACAATTCAATAAACAAATTACATTATATAATCAACCTCAAAAAGTTTTCCTAATTCTCATGGATGCCCTAGTCTATGTTATTCCCGAAGACAACAGCCCCAATGTATTTTTCTTCTTTGGTATCTTATAAAATCATTAGACTTAAAATTTTAAGGGTAAACCAACATTTTAGTTCTTGAAAGTATAAGACGCTGTCAAATCAGTTCTTGACTCAGTAAAAACACAAATTAGTTGTTGAACCATCAAAATAATCTCCGAAAGATACAACTTGCTGTCATAAAAGTTTTTGAAAGATACAATTTATTGTCAAAATAGTCCATAACAGTTATAACGTCAGGAACCAAACTGACTGAGATTTTGATGATTTGAGGACTAATTGGGTTTTTTGTTGAGTCAGAGATAAAAGTGACAGCAAAAACCAAAGTGACTGCATCCTATACTTTCAGGGATTAAAACGATGGTTTACCCAAATTTTAATAATGTAAAATTGACATCAGCACTTGCACGGTAAGAAAATATAGATTATAAAAAATATCATTCTGCTAAAGAATACTTTTAAGGTCTAAGTCTTCTAAAAAATAAAATTACATTTAACCATTAGGACTTGAGGCATGTACAAAACACTGACTCCTCTGAAACATGATTTTATCTAATTTGGCAGATCTATAAAAAAGTGTCCTCCTGCATCTTCGAACAGAAATTTTCATTTAACATGTAAAAGACTTCCATTTCTCAACAATAGAAAACCCTAATCAAACAATAGCAACAACATTTAAACAGACAAGAAAACTTCAAAAACTCAAGAAACACGAAATCCGTGTAAACTTCCAAAACCCTACCATGTTACGAAAAGAGAGTGGAAAAAACAAATGAAGCAAAAAGCATGTGTATATTATATAAAGCAGAAAGAGATAAAAAAGGGAAGGGTTTAAGAAACCTGATTCGTTAAGATATCGAAATATAAGGAAGTTGAGTTCAACGGAAGTGATGGAGACCATGTTGTGAAAGCAAACAGCTTCTTCAATGGCCTTCGGAAACGGTTACGCGACCATGTGAGTGGCCGCCACGGAAGGGGGGGGGGGGGGG
>JBBPBT010000347.1:7031555-7043642 GCA_037974875.1 Cicer bijugum
GATCAAATCTTTAGTTATTTTATTATTTTGTACTATTAATTTACGCGTTTTAGGTTTGTTTGCATATTCATTCTTTTTATTTTTAGAAAATTTATATTTATATTGTTATCAATTGATTTACTCTTTTATTGAATGTATACTTTAATGTATTTACTTTGTTTCATAACTATTTTTTCTTGGCTTTTTTATCCTCCCATCTTTTTAGAATTCAATGTAACATATTTTGATAGATCAAGAATATTTGTCATTTGAAAAAAGAAAAAAAAAATAAAGGTTTATATCAATTCCAAAAAAAATAAAATTCCAAAAAGTTTTTATACCACTATTATTCAAATATCTTTAATAATCATTAAAATAAATATATTCACCAAAAATTTCAAATATAACAGATTTATGGCTTTAATCTTAGATGGTGGTGCGTGCTTCGATCTTCGTCAAATTCTTAGGGGACAGCAACATTTGTTTCAAGTCGTGAAAAATATTTTTTTAGAATAACTTTAAAAAAAACATAATGATGTGAATTTTTGTTTTGGGATAGTTTTTAGAAAAAGATTGACCAACAGTTTTAAATTTTTAATATTCCTGAAAAACAAATGTAGTCATAGCAATTTTTAAAAATTAATATGAAACCGCATGGAAGTCTAGTTTTTCATCATCTCCCTTAAAAATAATTTTATGACAATATTGCATGGTATTTCGTTTTTAAGAATCTTTCTACTCAATTTAAAATGTTAATTTTTTAAAAAAATTATACTCAAAAGTAACTTTTTTTAACATTGTAATAAGTATGAAAATTATTTAAAATTTATAATGAAAAATTTGAGCGAGTTGAGCATGGGTTACTAGGGCCAAAGAAAAAATATCATGAGTTTTCTTTTAAAAATCATTAAAATATCACGACTTAAATAGTACTAATAAATATACTTACACATTATCTATTAATGAAATTCCCACATTGAAAATGAGATTCAAACTCAAATTAAAAAGACATTTGAGTTGAAACTTTATTGACTAGACCAATCTATAAATAAAATTAAGAATATTCTCACTTATTCATGAATACCCAATAAATTAAGTCAATGGCTTGAAATAAATACCCTCAATCTTCAGTTTAGAACCCTTCACAGAAATAGGAATTACTATAAGTAATTAAGGGTCTTTCATACAGAGGTTTCTCTAAATTGACAAATATGGGCATATATACCTCCATTATAACAAAAAAAAAAACTTATAATTATTACTTATTTATCATGCATGTGTTGCAGCTAGCTAGCTACCTTTCCATGTAATTGTAGAACTTACATAGGACATGTGAACTTCTTCGTGCCAATGATACACCTTCTACCTACTTTATCTTACAACCACATCAAACTAGGCTGCTTAAAAGGGATGGTGTAGCAACTTGCATATTATTGACGGTGACATTCCTTTCTCATGCAGTTCCCACTAATGCCCAATATTTTAACTGTGTCCTTTTTTTTTTTTTTTTTTTTTTTTTTTTTTTTTTTGTCTTTTTCAAGGAATTCATAGTTGCACAGTGCTTATCCTTAGTAAGTGAATAATTACATTGTATGTAACCATGTATAATCTATTATTGATTGATATTAATTCAAATTTGTTATATCAGCTTTCATACTAAATTTGTAAGAAACCATATTTATTATATAACGCACAGTATGAGATGCTTATACAAATTGTGAGTGGCTGAGTCGTTCGTTTCATTGGTAGGAAGAACACACTTCTTCTGCGACAAGGTAAGAAGCAAATGGTCTAGAGTGTTGCATGAAATAGTATTTTACGAATCTTTTTGCCATGCCTTCATTTTTTTCACCTTTTGTATCGGCATGTCGAATTAGAGTTATTAAGACCCTCCTCTCATCTTCAGTTTTATGAAGAAATTCCTTTATTAATTTTTTTTGTTACTGAAAAACAAAAACTTCTATGCCACAACCTTCTATATCTTGTGGTTTTTTAGTACTTAGATTAACTACCAATTTTTTTTCTTCTTCTTCGCTTCGGATGCATTTTATTTACCGATACTAATAGACTCAAAGTGATCCTAAATGCAAGTATTCTCCTGAAAAATGAAATGAATTCACCTAAGAAATGAAATCCGACCAAACTACAAAGAATTTATCTCGTTCATAGTTCGAGTATCATTCTAGTTGTACAAATAAATAAAAAATAGTTAATATAGGGAAGAAAAAGGAATGGCGACAATATGACATTATCCTAGAAATAACTTATTTTCCTCATCGTCATTTGGGGAACGAAAGAAGAATTGAAATATGGGGACGGAACAACTGTTAGCTGTTGATTTTACCGTGAGATCCTTCTTAAAGCTACCAAAACAAAAACTGGGAAATGAAGCCTTCCTGTCATTTTGTCCTTGTAATGACTATATGAGTAAGATCTACAAGGGCTTTCCTTGATTTTCTTACTTCTTCATCGTCACTCTCAGGTAAGGAATCAATTGCTTCTGCTGCAAGGTTAGCATGCTTCACCGCAAGCTCCTTTGTCTTTTGTATACCTCGGCTCTTCCCAAGATACTCCAAAGCCTGCACATACAGAAATATGTGATCGCATAATGAGGTTGTATGATGTGGATTGTGTAGCAAGTAACAACATCTTAATTTGAAGGATAATCAGATGGCTTTAGTTCAATGATAGTCATGTTACTGAACTTACAAGTGTTTATGGTACAAATTAAAATTCAACATATGATAGATAGAATTACATATGCGTACATACACATCTATATAGGTGTAGATATAATCAAATAATAAAATCACCAATGGCAGATTCACTAATGGCGTCTGTCTCAAAATAGTTATTGATTTTGTGAAGTGGCATAAGAACTAGTAATATAAGACATGCAGCCAAGCAAAATGTATTAGCTTACAATATTAACATTGTCGGGGTTTTCAAATCCTTCTTCAACAATTTCTCGCAACTGAGGGAACTCCTCCATCGCAAATAATATTGGAGCTGTAACAATTCCCTGCAACATAAAAGTCAGCAAATAAATGAATTTAAAAATTCTTTAAATGACATCAATCCCAAAAAGGGTTTTCAAATTTCAACATAGAGATTCCATATAAATGCAAAAAATAAATCAAAGTGCTGTCAAAAACAGGGCCAAGAAAGAGAAGAATATATTCAACATTTATTTACAGCTATACAATGAAGATGTATCAAGTCATAAGAGTTAGCAAAACTGCATTTTTTTCTTCTAATTATCTTTTATCATTTTTATTCAATAAGTTGGATTTTTTCGGAAGACTCCAGTTTGTGATAGAAATTTACTTTGTTGTAGATTTATACATTTTTTACTAAATCATAAAATTACAAAATATATCAAAGTTTGGGTATAGATTTCAATAGAAGACCTCCAGGAATAGAAAACTGAAGAATTGTTGTTCTACTGGCAGACAATATATCATGTTCTACAAACTTGAACACCAAGGATTCACAGGCTTTAACCAAAATATTTAAAATTATAATTCAAAAGTCAAAATCAAGACTAGATGAAATTTATAATCCTATTAAATTATGAAATTACATGGCGGATGTCTGATAAAGAACCCTTTCCAAGGGAAGCTGATGTGCCTGTGAAATCAAGCACGTCATCTATCAATTGAAATGCCAAACCCTGCAACACAAAGGAGAAAGAATTAAGTTACAGGATCCAGAAACATGTATAATACTCACAGATTGGTAGAAAGATATCAATCATTTAGTCGCCAGATGTAATGGACACAACTAGAACACTTGGTTTAATTTCTTATCTTCATGAAAAAAAATTCTAACATAAATAATTAAACATGCTATTGTAATAGAAAAAAAAACACTCGACACTTTAAATCCAAAAAATACAAACCAGATTTTTTCCATACTCAAAAGCAAGCATTGCTACTTCAGCTGTTTGGCCTGCAAGGATGGCTATTGCCTTGCAACTATTTGATATTAACGATGCAGTCTTGTAGTACGTCTTTTCCATATAATATTCCATGCTGAAAATATAAACAATTGTTAGACATAAAAAATAAAAAAAAAGGTGCCATATCCCTATGTCTCTATGTTTCAACACATTCTCAAATCTAAGACAGACAATTATGTGTTTTTGCAAAGGAAAACCAAGGAATTCTATACAGAAACCTTAGTCATTGAAAGTTAGTTACAGATATTATGTAAGATGAAGGTTAACTTCGCAGAAAAAGAAAAAGTACATTTAATGTGAGTTAGCAGATTCGGAAGCATACCTACACCGTTGATCAGATGTTGTAGTCATTTGCATGGTCTCCCCCGTTACAAGATGCTCTACCACTTTTGCCAACAGAGATACAACCTGCAGATATACAGTCCTTAGGCAGATTACAAGGTGCATAACAATGTTCACCATCTTTACAGTCTTACGTGTATGTAAACGTATATCATTCATTAACCGTACCTCTGTATTCTTTAAAGATGCCAAAGTAACACAAGCCCGAGAAAGCAAGAAATCTCCAGCCAATACTGCTAACTGCATCAAAAGTATATAACCAAAGAAAACCTCAAGCAAGCTACACCGACCACTATGACAGTAGACATGTAAAAAATATCGAACAATTATGGACAACTGGCAGATAATATGCAAGGAAAAGGAAAAAAAATTCATACACATACCTTATTGCCCATTACAAAATTTAATGAACCAATACCACGTCTTGTATCTGCATCGTCTAATACATCATCGTGAAGAAGGCTTGCCACCTGCGACAAAATAATGCCTACATTATTTTGTAAGTAATAATGTGTAAAAATGTTTTTAAACAAGTGTAGAAAGAGGTGTTTAAAAATTATCATTGAGCATTTTCACAATAAATAATGGCTTCTGGATTCTGAAGGTAAAGCAATGAACAGCTCAAAAACTCTCCTAAGACAATTATTTAAGTTGAGCACAAAATTTCAATGTCGACTTGATTGATTAACCTAAGGAACTTACAAACCTAAAGAATAAACAAATTCAATATCTGACTAAGAGTTAATTAAGTTCAGGCACAGTATTTCACCCATATTGAATCCTCTACATCCGTACAGCACCCAGAGCAGGAGATACAATGCGAGAGAGAGAGAGAGGGGGGGGGGGGGGGGGGGGAGCATGGCGAAACTAGATGCAGAGAATGAGTAAGTAAAATGCAAAACAATATTGTAAAAATCTCTTCTCCTTTTTTGTCTCTGAACTTTATTGTGTGAAGATATTAGCAATCATATCAGTAAATAAAGTACAAATATAAGACAAAGACAATACCTAATTGAATGCCATAGGTGGGAGCAGGGTGAAACTAGATGCAGAGAATGAGTAAGTAAAATGCAAAACAATATTGTAAAAATCTATTCTCCAATATTTGTCTCTGAACTTTATTGTGTGAAGATATTAGCAATCATATCAGTAAATAAAGTACAAATATGAGACAAAGACAATACCTAGTTGAATGCCATAGGTCGGAGCAGGGTGAAACTAGATGCAGAGAATGAGCAAGTAAAATGCAAAACAATATTGTAAAAATCTCTTCTCCAATTTTTGTCTCTGAACTTTATTGTGTGAAGATATTAGCAATCATATCAGTAAATAAAGTACAATACCTAATTGAATGCCATACAGAACAATTTAATTTATATGCTCTCAAAGACAATATTATTAGCAGCATATCGAAAGCATTATTTAATTAATGAAACTTTCTGAAGGACTAACATGGATCATCTCTGTTATTTCAGCTATGCGTTGTTGTCTTGAACGTAGGTCAGTTGTCGTAGTACCTCCTAGTTCAAAAGGAGGAGGTGCATTGGTTATTGGTAGATTTAATGCCGTTGACATTAACAATAAAACCTGCAAAAACAACCATTCATTAACCTAGCTCCCATCCGCAAAATATTAAGCTAGACAAATCTTCAATGATACATGAGTAAACTCGTAAAATATGTATATTTTATTAACTAGTATCTATATGCAAAAGTCAACCCATGCAAAAGCAAACATTTCCACAAAGCATACAACAAGATCTTCATATCATTGTCTTACTGTAGGCCGAAATCTTTTTCCTTCTACCCCCATTTTGAAGAAGTACTCAGCAGCTGAGGCAAGCTTCGGAACCTGTACATAATACCAAATTTTCATGATGAATATCTGATTAATTTTCTATGCATCACATAAAACAAGACCGTTACCATTTCCATGCTTATATTAAAAGCTAGAAAATTAACAAAGAACAGTCTCATACCTCAGCCACAACCATTTCTCGCAATTTGTTACCAATAAGTGATAGTTCATCAGCAACCAATGAAAATGGATCAAGTTCATCCTGAGAACAATACATGTATCACAATCACAAAGAAGTTCGTAAGAATAAATAATCATAAAGAAGTTCATCTTGAGAACGATACGTGTTCATCCTGAGAACAATAAAATGACAAGGGGGAGATTTTCTACATGGAAATTTTTACAGAGTTAGTAAGAGATGCTACTACTCTAGGAGTTTACAGGTAAAGAAAATCAAATACAATATAATGTTAAACATATTTAAATTAAAAAAATAAAATCAAAAAACCCTTTGAGAAACCAAGAAAGAACTCAAGGAAATTGACCTCAACTAGGGAGCTGCTCTGGTGATGAATTTGATATCTACTACTATACAATGCTGGCACGCCCTTTGAAAAAATTAATCTTCTCATAACCTGAATCACACAGGAATCATGTACAAGTAAAACCCAGTGTCACAAATTTTTTCATGAAAGTTGAATATTTTATAGAAACAAAAGAAAACTGCATAACTAAAGGACAGAAGCAAGATAAAATATGACCTTGGAGTAACTAAAAGGAAAATAAACCAACAAAAAAGAAGCAAATCACAACCACCTAAAATCCAAAGCTACCTAAGAGTCTTGTCAAGAAACCAATTACCGATAATAAATCGTGAACAACAATAACAACAATGTCTTTTCCCACAAGGTGAAATCTACTACATGGATCAATGATCAATCATGTATATGGGGTCAAAAGATAGACCGTTTCCATTTCAATTATAATATGAAATACAAACATAAATGCAAATAAGTAAAATAAATAAATAAAAATGGTTTAGAGAACATTCACTGTGAATGTAAAACCGTTTTACACTAACATCCAATGAAAAATCCTTTATTTTGAAATTAGTAATATGATAGAAGAATGGTAATTTCTCATTTTAGTGATATGACATAGAAGGATTTAAGGACATACACTATCAAGTTAAAACTGTTTTACACCGTCAGAGTATGTTGAACCAAAAAAAAGAAAAACAATATCCTAGTAGAAGCATGGCAACTTATCGATCACAAAACCACTTCTATGTGTTTGCACTTTGCACATTTCACAAATCACCAAAACGGAGTCATACTTCATACAAGTGTTGAAATCACACAGAAACAACACCAATCACCAAATTACAATCCATTGATTCGCAACAAGTCACTATACTATAATTTCACTGAAAGTAAACACCATAAGGCACTATAATGATGATTATTATATACAGAATTGAATTGACAAAGCCAGCAACCATAAAAACATAGCAAACACTGAAAGGGGTACCTGTTCAGTAGAGTCTGTAGATGAGTGAGAGATCAGAAACCGGTGGTTGTGATCTCTGATAGACAGAAACCATCGACATCCATTGAAGTTACCTCTGAGGTTTCTTGATATTCGAGAAAATAGCATCGTATTTGACGAAAGCGATTATGGGAGAGAAGCGAAGATTTATTTGAAGCGGCGATGGATACGTGGAATTAGGAGTTGGAAGCAGTAAGAGAAGAGAAGCAGGAACAAAAACACGAACTCCTTTGATGCGAAAGCGATACTAGCACCATTTAAAAATGCGGTCTCGTTTAATAATGTAATCTAATTGTAATAATAATAATAATGCAGTGACGATGCCAAAGCTCAACCATGTATAATTTTTGTTTTCTAATTTTCTTGCCAAACAACTTACCAAATGTAATTAGGTTGTGATCTCAAGCCGAGTTGTGTACACTTTTGCCCGGCCCGACTCGACTCAATCGATTAATAACATGAATGAATTCCTTTTACGTCACACAATGTAAGAATTAAATTTTGTTTAATATTAGTTCTATAGCCAAGCACCAGTGGTCTAGTGGTAGAATAGTACCCTGCCACGGTACAGACCCGGGTTCGATTCCCGGCTGGTGCATATGTGGGAGCCGTGATGAAAATGTTTGTGGTGTTGGGTACATCACTCTTAATCCTGAACCATCGGATGGATAATATACTTCTGAGCTCCCTTTTTTTTTTTTTTTTTAATCTTAAATTGTTTTTTCACTTTAGGTTCCTTAATATATTTTTGAATTTCGTTTTGGTACCTCCATGAAATATTTTATTTAGACATACAAAAGTACAAAACAGTGTTATTTACCATATAAAATTCACAAATTTTATATACACACGGTATTTGAGTCAGTTTTGATGTCCAATAAACATTTATGTTTACTCAAAATGACACATAAGTTGGAGTTAATGTTTTGGGCAAATATTTAATGAAAATTACTTACATAACTAGTTAAGCGACCACAAAATATTAAGAAATGAAAATGACAACAAGTTAAAAAATTAATTATATCTTTTTGCCTTAAAATAAACAAGTTTGCATAACACTCTATAGAGTATTTTAGACGCACGAATCAACTAATGTAGAGTATCCATACACAAGATTGAGGTAGGACTAAAAAGTTTTGATTTATTTATATCAAGGACTAAAAGCTTGAGACTCTGTTTTGAAAGGAGCAAATAGAGTCTCAATTATTGTTCTACAAATTTAATGTCAAAGTTAAGAGACAAATCATTAATGCATAGTATTTGCTATCCTCCACTCTTTTTCATCTAAGCACCTCTTATCATTTATCATGATTAGGGATTTTTTTTTTTATAGTTCATTAACAAATTTTCTATTTTCAAATACATTTCTTCAAACCCTGCATAACAGGTTATTTATTTGTGTAAAGAAAAGTCCCATTGGACTTGTCCTTAGAAGCATTATTATTATGAATCAAGAGTACTTTAGAATGACTTTGACTTTTCTATATGCTAGTTAGAGTATAATCATCCACCTTCTCGTTGATTAGTTTTTTCAAATTAATGATTTTATTTAGTTCTTGAAAATCTTATTTGAATAAAATTTAATTTTAAATTGAATTGAAACGAATTTATAAATATAAATTAATTTAATATTATGAAAAAATTTAATTAAAATCAATTTCGAATTAATTATTTGAGAAAAGAATTTTAAAATTCTTTCGATAAAAAAAGAAAAAAGTTTTTGATTTTATTAAGAGAAAAATAGATATAATTTTTTTTTTGATAATTATCTTTTTGACATAAATAATTTTGATTATTTTTTTAAAAAGATTTCAGAAAATGGATGCAAAAATTTTATAAGAAAAAAAATCTTAATTTAAAATGGCTTTTAAATTCCCTTACTCAAGGTGACAACGCCGACTTAATTTTACAAGCCAATTACAAGACATACACAACTTCTGACTGGTCCAAATTAAGAAAGAATTTTGAACAAGACCAAATTATCTTATGCTATTGTTAACAGAACATTTCTATTTCGGTGGCTCAAATTAGTTCCGTTTGATCCACATAAACTTTCACGAGAAAGAAAAACAAATCTCGTGATAAGTCAAAATCGAAGACCACAATTAACCGCTGAACAATTTTGATTATTATAAAGCACAAAACCAACCCAACCCCTTGTATATAACAGCCACAACACTCAACAACATACTTTTTTATCATAGAATCAACAAACATCACTTTGGCAATTAAAGACTCAACAATATACATATATATTAAGTGAAAATGATCCCATACTTCCATTACACCCTCGTCACTATTATTTTCCTTCTAACACTAAAATTTCTATTAACAAAAAGACTTAAAAACCTTCCACCAGGTCCATTAAGTATTCCCATAATTGGCAATATTCACCAACTAAAACACCCACTTCACCGCACTTTCCAAAACCTCTCACAAAAATACGGTCAAGTTTTTTCCCTACGGTTCGGTTCTCGTTTAGTCGTCGTCGTTTCATCACCTTCCGTCGTTCACGAATGTTTCACCAAAAACGACATCATTTTAGCAAACCGTCCACCTCTTCTCGCAGGCAAACACATCGGCTACAATTTCACAACCGTCACGGTGGCTCCTTACGGCGATCACTGGCGCAACGTCCGCCGTATAATCTCCCTGGAGATTCTCTCAACACACCGTTTAAACTCCTTTTACGGAATCAGAAAAGGCGAAATCGAGAAACTCGTGCAAACCCTAGGTCGCGAATCTGTTAACGATTTCGCGAAAGTGGAATTGAAATCGAAGTTAACGGAGATGACATTTAACACGATAATGAGAATGATATCGGGAAAGAGGTATTATGGAGAGGATTGTGATGTGAGTGATGTGGAAGAAGCGAAGGGGTTTAGGGATTTGATTAAAGAGGTTATATCTGTGGGAGGATCGAGTAATCCTAGTGAATTTGTTGGGATTTTTAGGTGGTTAAATTTTGGTGATTATGAGAAGAGGTTGATGAGGGTTGGTAGTAGATTTGATACGTTTTTGCAGGGACTTGTTGATGAACATCGTGGAAAGAAGAAAAACGGGAACACCATGATTGATCATTTATTAAAATTGCAAGAATCGCAGCCAGAGTATTATACGGATCAAATTATCAAAGGAATTGTTCTGGTAACTATTTCAACTTTTTTTGCGGGAAATAAAAATATATTTAAACTTTTTTTACTTTTATAATTTTAATAATGTTGTTTTTTCGCAAAGAAAATATTAAATAAAATATGTTTAAATTTTATTTTGACTTGACAGGTTATGTTATTAGGAGGAACAGAGACATCAGCTACAACATTAGAATGGGCAATGTCAGCGTTACTAAATCATCCAGAAGTTTTGAACAAGGCAAGGGAGGAAATTGATACCAACATAGGACAAGACCGCTTAGTAGAAGAGTCTGACATTTCAAACCTTCCTTATCTTCAAAATATAATCAACGAGACATTTCGGTTGCATCCAGCGTTTGCATTGTTGGCACCCCATTTTTCATCAAAAGATTGCACCATAGGAGGTTATAATGTCCCACAGGGCACAATTTTGTTGGTTAATGCTTGGGCAATTCATAGAGATTCTAAGCTATGGAATGACCCTACACAATTTAAGCCAGAGAGATTTGAGAAAGAAGGAGAAACTGATAAGTTGATTCCATTTGGATTGGGAAGAAGGGCTTGTCCAGGAGCAAGCTTGGGGCAACGTACAGTAGGTTTAACTTTAGCATTATTTATCCAATGTTTTGAGTGGAAAAGAATAAGTGAGAAAGAAATTGATATGACGGAAGGAAAAGGGGCTACTACACCGAAACTAATTCCCTTAGAGGCCATGTGTAAAGCTCGTTCAAATGTCATCAACAAGGTTTTTCTAAAAGTCGATGAAAACATAAATGGAATAAATTAATAATCACTTTGGAGTGGTCTTATGAAGATCTATGTTTGATAAGATGAAGTTCATTTTTTTTTACCTATACACAATTTGTGGTTAAATAAGCATGTTAGGTTGCATCTTGAGTGTAATCATGCATGTAGTGTAGCCTATATCATGAGTCCTACCATAAGCCCTTGTATCGTGTTTCCTTGTTAGTGTTTAATCCTCCTCTTTTTATCTAAACTTTTGTATGTCTATCCTTGTCGGTGTTTAATCCGCTTGTTAGTTTATCAATGTTAGGCATTATCAATAACTACAAATAAATCTTTAGTTCAGTCGAAAAACTAGGTTATCAAGTTAAATTGGTATAGCCAATGAGTAATTAATTAAACGTATATATTACAACTCCTACAAATTTTATATTAATAATAAATTATACGCTAATCTACGTGCTGTATGGATATATTTTTATTTATTTAATTTAATTAGATTTTAAAAAAAAAATATGAAGTTTTATATTTGAATTTAATATTTATATCAATAATATATATATAATTTTAACAATATAATTA
>JBBPBT010000347.1:7048200-7073468 GCA_037974875.1 Cicer bijugum
AATTTAGACAAAATATGATCATTTCTTTTTATCATGTCTCGTATTATGTACAACTAATATATTTTCTTTTATCCATCTTTGCTGGGAAATCCACTTACTCATAATATTCATTAAATTTTAATTTATGTAAGAATTGAATATGGCTAAGCTGTGCCTAACGATAAGAATATTAAGCTCGACTAACTAATATTTGACAATAAAATTGAAGCTTCGAGCCTAAACTTCTATTTATAATATAAATTAAGTATACATGCATAGGCTTTTATCAATATTAAAAAAAAAAACTTTTTATCAATAATATGAAATTTAAATAAATTTATTTCAATCGAGACACTATAGTTATAAAGTTAAATTGGCGTACCTAGTAAAAACAAAAGTTAATCGGTGTAGCCAACGAGCTATTACTTGAACATATATATTACAACTCCTATAAATTTTATATTGATGATAAATATGAAAACACTTAAAAATATTTAATTTAAAATAACTAGATATACACTAATAATATCAAAAAATTATTCACACACGTCTAGTCATATTTCATAATATCGTAATATATTTTTAAATATATGTGTACAAATATTTACATAAAGAAAATATATAATTAACCGCATGTGTTAAATTCTTGAACTAGACGTAGGGTATGAAAATTAAATTCAAATAATAGTGTTGTTTTGTAGAAAAAAGGTGAGTGTAATTATACACATGATTCATTCAGTTGAGTGAGTTATGCAGTATAGTATTCTAATTTCAGGTGGCGTATGTTGTTAGTCTATAATGACAATATTATGTCTTGGCACACTAAAAGAATGATCGTTGTCATATTTTATAAGACATAAGTTGAAAGAAATTAAACCTTTTAGATAGTAGTTGCGTGGAGTATATGACAAAAACATAAAAAAAAATTTACATGATGTACATGAATCACTCAACCTAATGTTCAAAGGGGTATATAGTTGTTTTGTAGCTTATAACTTGTAGATTAGATTGTAATTGTCAACAACCACTTTGTTATATCTCTTTTTTAAGAGTTTGGTTATAATGCATTTTTTCACATCATTCAATCAAATTCACGTAGATATTTATTAATATATTTTAACAATAATAAAACAATTTTGTAATATAAGATAACTAAATAGTATTATAGTAAAATTTGATTAAATTATTATATAATAAATATATTATTATCTTTTTATTTAATTTTTTAAAAGTAAAATACTATTACATATATAAAAATATTACACCGTCAGTGTCAAGAAACTAATATATTAAATAATTAATATCAAAATTATTTGCATTATTTTCTCAAAAAAATAATTATTTTATATTAAAAAATTAAATATAGTTGAAATTATTTAACCTCCTAAAAACTTATAAGTGTTTAAAATATAGTACAAATTTTGTAAATATAGTAGAAATCATAATTATTAGAGAATTTTTATACAAAATGAGTAAATAGATTTATATAAAAGTAATATCAAATATTTATTCGACATAATAAAGGAAAGTAATATTTTTTGAGTTTGTTCATGAACGTGGATGAAGTTATTAATAAGGTATAATCTTACATTCATGTAATTTCGTGACATATTCCATCAAAGTACAATGCTAGTATTCAATAACAATATTAAATGAAAAAGTAATTACAGACTTTGACATAATGCACATGAATTAGTTGAGAAAGTTATGCAACATGTTACTCTAAATTCATGTGGCATTTGCTGCTAATTTACAAGAGCAATATTGTGTGATATAAATGAGTTTATCTTTGACATATATTGAATAGTATGATAGTACTTTTAGAGGATTTTGATGACACATTTAAACAAATATTCACTCATTTAACTATTGAACAACTTATTATTTTCTTAGATATTTCTTTGAGTATACGGGAAATATGTAATTATAAGCTTTGGCGTAATGCACATGAGTTGATTGAGTATGTTATTTACCACGGTGCGCAATAGTTGATTGAATATGTTTGGAGTTATTGCGTCACTATCAATTCACTATCATAGAAATGAATCAATTGGTGAGTTCATAATCTAATCATTAATATTTACCACAACCAAATAAAGTTGTCTCAGATTTATTTTTTTCTTAAGTTTGAATGTATGCAATTTCTTGCACTTCAAATTACTAAGGTATGATTTTTCATCACATTTAATATAATATAAATAAAATAAAAGTTTATAACATGCAATTCTTTTAACTTGTGTCCAATTTTCTCCTATTGACAGCAGATGCATCTTCATGTCATTGATGAGGTGAATTTTTATAATAACTTGTTAGGAGGTTGTTTATGGTTCATTAATGTATAGGAACTAAAGCTTGTCCACCGGAGATGTTTTATTGCAGAAAACTAGGAAGCAAGTCTCAATTTATAGTTTCTTCCCATGTTAATATCGTTATTGTTTGTGGTAAATATTTTCTCCTAAGGCAAGTGAAAGACGGTGTGAAGAACTGATTACACAAGTTGTAGAATCCACAAGGCCTCTTTTAAGGCAAATTGAAGCCATGTAGGTAATAAACATATGTCTGATAATTGATTTTCCTTCTATTTTATGTTCTCCTGCCTGGGATCTGTTCTAGACTAGAATTCACCTGATAACAGGAAACAAATGCGAGAAGAGCTGAAGTTGAAAGATCTCTCAATTCTCAACTTTAGGTCTCTAGAATACTTTTTCATTTTCATTTTAAATTTTTTTCCTAGTATATTATTGTGTCTCTATATCTTTTTCAATGGACTTTACCGGAAGCCGAGGCTAAAGCTGCCACTGTCAAGGAAAGAGAGTTTATCTCAAACCTTGTCTCGAATTAATGTTGTTGATGCCCAGGTTCTACAATTTCTTGAATGAAGTCATCTCTTATTAGAACCATGGGAAATATTGTTTTTCAAATTCCTAAATCAAGCACTTTGTTTTTTTTCTTCAGAATATAGAAAAAGAAAAGACTGCTCGATCAGATTTGAAGAGGACCATCTATGTTCATTTTATGCCATCATCAGATCAAACTCTCACAACAAAACATAATTCTGCTTTTAAGAATGGTGTGATGCTTTGCTTCTTTTTACACCATTGCGCAGTAGGGATATAGAAATTTCCTTCATATATTTTTGTACCATTGTTTACTCTGTAGTGATATGAAAATTTATTGAATCTTTTAAAGCAAAATAACTATTTATTATATGTTTTAATAGAATTAGTAAAATTAAACTATATTTTATTGTATGTTTCAATGACATTAGCTAATAAAAATAAATTAGAAATTTAAATATAATTTGCAGGTATTAGTAATTTAGATTTACAATTAATGGGGAGATAAAATTAATTTTTAATTTAATAAATAATAATAGATTTTAGTGACAGACAATACTGTAGGAATAGATTAAATTTTTATTTATATTTGTCTAGGTTTTAGTGACAGTCATTATTGTAGTAAGAAATAAAAAACATGTTGTGACAATCCTCAGAGCATGTCGTGACAGTCCTAAAAGTGTAGCAGGACGCCCCCCTTAAAGTTGAAACTAAATTTGAGTGTCACTCAAAGTATTATTGACTTTTACCTACAGTTTGTAACTTTTTGTGACAAATTTTGCGTGTCACGATACATCATGAGTCTTGAAGTTCAAGTTGAGAGAAATTCCGCTCAGACATGTAATACTGAACATAGGAGTTGTAAATTGTATTTTACTTTTACTCATGTTCGCATCCTTTGTTTCTTTTAGACTTGTGCAGGTATCATTGTTGGGGTAGTAATTAATACACTGTTTGTGGATAACATGGTTAAGGAGGTGGTAAATGGTTTCGACACTTTTTCTGGATAAATCCATGGGTGGTAGCTTGTAGGGTGACTCAGTAATCGATTTATGAGACTCTTTAGTGCCACGATGGATAAAAACAAATTAGTGACTAATATGATCTTAAGCAGAAGTGAATGGTTAGCTTGTAAATGAGAGTATCGTGGTGGGCTTTTGAGTGGGATAAGGAGCTAGTAGCGGAATGTGCTTTGATATATATTGAATATCTAATTCATTCAATAGTTGTAGTTTTCGCAATTGTTATTCTTCTTGAAAATAGTAGATATTTAATAATTATTGGAGGGAAATGAGTTAGGTTTGTGGTACAAGTGTGTATATATATATATATAATGTTGGTAAGTTATTGAAGAAAAAAAAACTCTTAAAATAAAAATAATTTTGGAATTATAAAAAAATGATGTATTAATTTAATTAATTTAATTTTTGGAAATAGTAGATGTTTATAATAATTATTGGAGAGAAATGAGTTAAGTTTGTGGTACAAGTATATATAAAACCTATAGAGACATAAAAGAGATTTGAGAAAAATTTAAAAGAGTAAATTTATTTTATACCGTCAATAACTATTTTTTATTAACTAGAATTATGTTTATTATTAAAGAAATTATCAAGCAACTTCGTAGTTGTCAAAGTTTAAACAATTTACTTACCTCAATAACCTTTCAATGGCTCAATACATCTACTTTTTTAATTTTCATACCTATTTATCTTGCCAAATATATTCATATGTTTCACGATAATTAAATTCTTAAAAATTGTAGCAATGCTAAAAATCAAAGCTTTTAATTTGTGTTTCGTTTGTGCATTGTTTCTTTTATCTATTGTGGCAACTGAGACATCCAAAGAAGGTAAACAATATACAAATAGTTATCATGTATGTACACGTAATTACTTTCTAACTAAATAATTAATTTAATAAATATTGTAATTTAATTTATTTGCAGGTTATGCAAAAGACTCAAAGAAAAATGTTTTGGTAGATAAGCTTGATGGTGGCTGAAAACCCATAGATATAGAACCTTTTGATTCAAATAAGCCCGTTGGTTCGGAAAATAAATCAAGGGAAGAAAGGTCAAGGGTAGATGAAGCAAAGCATAAGGAAAAGGAAGCAAATCATAAGGAAAAGGAAGCAAAACAGAAGACAATGGAAGCAAAGCAGAAGGCAATGGAAGCAAAGCAAAATTTAAAGGAAGAAATGAAGAAGTTAAAGGAAGCAAAGCAGATGTCAATGGAAACAAAGCAGCTTATAAAAAAATTACGTAAAATAAAGCATACACTATAATCATTGCATGATTGGGTGAATGAATAATAATAATAAGATTGATTTTCAAGGTTAAATTGAGGGTCAATGTGAGGGAGATAAATTATAGTCTTATGAACTTTGAAGGTTAACTTTAAAAGAGTCTTCTTTTGGAGATCAACGTGAACGATTCTTGGTTGAAGAGACGATAAAGATACTTTAACATCCCAAATTTTATAATAAATTATTTTATAGATGAAATATAATTTTAAATAATTAAGTTGGTGTTAAAATTATTTTAGAATATATGTTAATTAAATTTAGAATTTATTTTCTTTATATGATGTTTTAATCTTGTACATGTTAGACTAAATGAGTGATATAAATATTATATTTTTATATTTTATATATTTTTATGAAAATAATAGTATTTTAGTGTACATATTGTTTTCAATACTACCATTAGTTGAAAGATAAGACAAAAATAATTACACATTTATTGTTTTAAAATGATATAATAGTAACATTTTTTATAAATAAATATAATAGATGATCTGGTTAATTATTTGTGTAAATAATTATACTAATTTTTAATAATATTTAAATGTAGTATATTATCATTATATAATATTTGTATTTTTATTGAATCAATCTATAATGTTTAAACTATAAAAAGTTTATATAAAATCGATTATAAATATTTAAAATCTTGAAAGTTTATTTTGGAGAATAATAATTTATGGGTTGTAAGTCCCGTGTCAAGCCGACGTACAGGCATTTAAGGGCAGTGAATCCTTGAAAGTTTCTTCAAAATAAAAAGACAAAATTTTAAATATGGATAATCTCTTTTGTAGAACTTCTTCTTTCTCCACACCTTCTACACAAAACTTCCCAAAAAAAAGGGAACCTATCAATAGTGAAGAAATCACTATTGAAGACTTCCAAAAATCTATAAACAATTGGCAAATCCCTAAAATAAAAAAAGATGAGGTCTATGTATCTAGTCTTTTCAAAAATCTTTTAAAAACCGATTATGTTATCAAAACGGAGGAACGTGATGTTACTCTTTCAAACCCCTTTGAAACAATAAATTTTCTTTCTTAAAAAACGCTCAAAAAACACGCTGACAGGAACTATAATTTCATACATATAAGTCTTGTTCAAGTTGGTATAAAACCTCTAACACGGGAAGGATTAAACACTTCAATCCTATGCGTCCTACGGGATGCAAGGTTCTTGAACTTCCAAGATTCAATTATAAGTACAGTTGAATCTAGTCTATGTCAAGGACCAATTTGGTTTGGATGATATCCAAATTTTTCTTTATCTTTAAAAGATCCAAACATTGCAAATTCTCTCATGTTACATATCAAAACTCATAATTACAAAATGATAGAATGATCTATTTCTGTAGCTATTATTTACAGAATTCATTACAAAACAATGTTTTCAGCTTTTATGGCAACAAAAAATTTTGAAAACAAAAAAGGTGAAACACTATTTTTACAAACAGATTTGACTAAGGCAAACACTATTATTCCAAGAACCATCCTCTAGAAAGATATTGATCTTCCTGAAAAATGGATTCTGGAAGGAGCTGTTAAACCATAATCTCTCCAACAGTCAAAACCAAACAACAATCTTAAACTAAGACAAGATATTCAGAATGAATTTTGTCAAGTTCATTTTACAAAACAAGACCCATATTCTATTCTTTGAATGGTTTGAAATTTATGCAAAACAAAACCAAATTTCTTACCTTTCAAACAAAATCTAGGTTCTGTTAGTCCCATATCAACCAGAAACAAAACTCCTGAATGGGATTTAGCAATTGGACAAAAAATTCAGTCTGAACACCCACCTTTAAGACAAATCATAATAACGCATCCAGAAAAACCGGTCGAAGCTGCCCCGTTCAAAATCCCAAGTGATAGTTCTGAAAAAGATATTCGTATTATCCTTCAACAAAATAATTTTACAAACGTCAATCTTAGTACAATAGCAAAACAATAACT
Organism: Cicer bijugum; assembly: GCA_037974875.1. Lineage (NCBI taxonomy): Eukaryota > Viridiplantae > Streptophyta > Magnoliopsida > Fabales > Fabaceae > Cicer > Cicer bijugum. The sequence goes on from JBBPBT010000347.1 coordinate 7,055,276, forward strand.
AAGATAGAGGAAAATCAACAAAATTCCACTGTCTCTCCTATTGAGGCAACTTATCCAAAACTAAAAAACCCAGTTTTTAAACCATTTCAAATCTCAAAAACAAGTCAAAAACTATTTAGGGAAGGCAGGTCAGAATTCACCCAAGCCTTACATGAACAACTCCGTAGGATATAACATTCCTCTACCTCCACACCGATGGTAGCTAAAGATACCTTTGACAAAAAGATTACATCTTTAGACCAAATTTCTGAAACTGAACAAGAACCACAAAACCCGTGCAAACTTCAGCGGCAAAAGGGTCAACCTTTAGCTATGGTCACAACACCAGACTTAGGTATTGAAAATAGACCTAATGTCCTCTCTCAATCCAAATTCAATGCCAGCACTGTCTACGAATGGAACATAGATGGTATGTCCGAATACAACATCTTAGGTATCCTCGAACAAATGACAATGGCATCAAATGCTTATAAAACCCAAGCTAACACACCTGACAAAGCCATAGTTGAACTCCTAATAGCAGGATTCTCAGGCCAACTCAAAGGATGGTGGGATTACCATCTCACGCCCCTTCAACACTTAGAAATTTTAAATGCAATCCAAACGACAGAGGAAGGAATTCCCATCCTCGACGAAATAGGAAACCCAATACTTGATGCAGTTGCAACACTAATACACACAATTAGCTTGCACTTCATAGGTGATCCATCACACTTAAAAGATAAAAATGCAGAACTCCTATCCAACCTTAGATGTAAATAAAATTATGTGTTCCAATATTACAAAAACATTTTTCTAACTAGAGTTATGCTAAGGGAAGACTTAAACCAACCTTTCTAGAATGAGAAATTCCTTGCAGGACTCCCAACCCTTTTAGGAGAAAATGTTAGAAACAAAATCAAAGAAGTCTATGGGGTAAACCAAATCCCATATAATCATTTAACCTATGGGGAATTGGTTAGCTTCACTCAAAAGGAAGGTTTGAAAATCTGTCAAGATTTGAAACTCCAAAAACATCTAAAATGGGAAATGAAAAGAACTAGACAAGAATTAGGATCCTTTTGTAAACAATTTGAAATACCTACGACTAATATTTCAAAAGACTGTGAAGGATCTTGTTTGAAACCATATAGAAAACCCCACAAAAAATCTTTCGCCAAACCAGGAAGACTAGAATCCTATAAAAAATCTAGACCCCAAAATTCTTACAACCAAAGAAAACCTAATTTTTACAAGAAAAAACCTTTTCAAAAGAAGTTCGAACCTCAAACTTCAAAACAAATAACTTGTTATAAGTGTGGCCAAACAGGACACATTTCAAGATATTGCAAGAGAAATAAAAAAACTCCATGAATTAAAAATCGATGAAGAGATAATTCAAAAATTAGAGGCAATACTTTTAGAAACCTCTGAAGAAGAAACTATCACAGACTCTGAAATGGATTCATTAGAAAATGATAAACCTTTACAGTTTGATGAACTAGGAGCCTCCGACTCTCTTATCGATTAAGAAGCAAGTACAAAATCCATTAATGTTTTGACAAAGGATCAAGAACTAATTCTTGATATTATAAAACAGGTTGAAGATACAAAACTTCAAAAAGAAATAATAGGAAAACTATTAAATACTTTTGAATCAAAACAAGGTCAACCTTCTACATCCTCATCATCAAAATTACTTCCTAAGATCACTTATGACCTAACAAATATCTTAGAAAAAAGAGAAAAGTCACAAGCCCATGTCACAATTCAATCTCTTCAAGAAGAGATTAAAATCGTAAAACAAGAGTTAAAAACTCTTAAACAAAAACAAGAAATTGATTCAAATATTCTTCAAAATATTCTTTCCCAGGTACAAAATCAAACCTCTTCTGACCAAGAATAGGATGAAGAACAAAGAGAAAATGAAGAATATTCTAACACAATTGAAAACTTAGAAGAAATCCCAGAAGATTTTTTGTTCGTTTTAAGAACAATAACAATAAGAAAATATTTAATTAAAATTAATTTAGTTTTTTCTGAAGATTTCAAATTTGAAACAATTGCATTTTTTGATATTGGAGTAGATTTAAATTGCTTAAAAAGTAGCATTGTACCAAATAGATTTCTACACAAATTTAATGAAAAACTTGTTGCGGCTAATAACTCCAACATGATTATAAAAAGTAAAACTGAAGCTTCCATTAAAAATGGTAATGTTTCAATCAAAACTCCTTTTGTTTTATTAGAAAATATTACTCATACTGTCATTTTAGGGACTCCTTTCATTAACATGATAACTCCTTACTCAGTCAATTACGACAGCATTTCTTGCAAAACAAAAGAAGTCAAAATTATTTTCCCTTTTATTGAAAAACCCAGAACAAAGAATTTAAATCTTTTAAAAGCTTGTTCTGTTTACAAATCTGAATTAAATTGTTTAATTCAAGGAAAAGAAAAACATTTATATTTCTTAAAACAAGATGTTTCTTTTCTCAAAACTGAACAACAATTACAAAATAATTTCGTAAAACAAAAAATTGCAGATCTCCAAAAGAAAATTGAAAACGAAATCTGTTTAGAATTACCAAATGCTTTTTGGAATAGAAAACAACATATGGTAGACCTACCATATGAGAATGGCTTTTCCGATAAACAAATTCCAACGAAAGCTAGACCTATTCAAATGAATTACGAACTTGAAACACATTGCAAAGCAGAAATCCAAGACCTAGAACAAAAAGGTCTAATTACAAAATCTAGGTCACCTTGGAACTGTGCAACCTTCTATGTGAATAAAAATTCTGAAATAGAAAGAGGTACACCGAGGTTGGTCATAAACTTCAAACCTTTAAACAAAGCTTTAAAATGGATTCGTTACCCGATTCCAAACAAAAAAGATCTTTTACAAAAATTACATGTTTCATCTGTATTTTCAAAATTTGACATGAAATCGGGATTTTGGCAAATACAAATTGATCCAAAAGATCGGTATAAAACAACTTTTACCATCCATTTTGGTCAATATGAATGGACGGTAATGCCTTTTGGATTGAAGAATGCTCCTTCAGAATTCCAAAGAATTATGAATGAAATTTTTAATCCATTCTCAAAATTCTGCATTTTTAATGATTACTAAGAAAAATGGAATGGTTGTTTCAAAATCCAAAGTCTCACTTTTTCAAACAAAAACCCGTTTCCTAGGACATTATATCTCTCGAGGCACTATTATACCCATTGAGAGATCCCTATCCTTCGCAGATAAATTTCCTAACAAAATCCTTGACAAAACACAATTACAAAGATTTTTAGGATATTTGAATTATGTATTAGACTTATGTCCTAACATTAATAGGATAGCAAAATCCCTTCGCGATAGATTAAAGAAAAAACATGTCGCATGGACAGAAGAACACATAAAAATAGTCCAAATAATCAAAAAACAAGTTAAAGAAATACCTTGTTTGCATTTAGCTGACCCATCAACCCAAAAAATTGTTGAGACAGATGCATCTGACATAGGATATGGGGGTATCCTTAAACAAAAAACAAATAACAAAAAATGCATTGTACAGTTTACATCTGCACATTGGAATGATTGCCAAAAGAATTACTCTACCATTAAAAAAGAAATTATTTCAATTGTCATGTGCATTACAAAATTTCAAAGCGATTTACTCAACCAAAATTTTTTACTTCAAATTGATTGCAAATCTGCAAAAGAAGTTTTACAAAAAGATGTTCAAAACATTGCATCAAAACAAATTTTTGCCAGATGGCAAGCAATCCTTAGCATTTTTGATTTTGAAATTGAAATTATAAAAGGAGATCAAAACTCAATTCCAGATTTTCTAACCAGAGAATTTCTCCAAAACAGGACTTGAGTGATACCTAGAAAATCTAAAAGAATCGAGGTCCACAAGGACCAACCTCAAGAAACCCCAAAACCTATCTCATCTACAAAACCAATTCGGTCTTGGAAAGAAGTTGTCGAAGAAAATGAAGGACAAAACCAAATTCAAAAATGGGTTGCCAGCCAAGCAATAGGTTGTCCTGACAATTTCCAAGAAATAAAAGACTCAATTGAAGAAAACCTTCAACTCCAAAAAATTGCAAAACTCCACAAACTCCAACAAGAGATTGAATCCCTCCAAATTCAATAGCCTTCATTTACGGGGCAGGAGAGAGGAGAATCTTCAAAAAACCCTTTTCAGAAAATTATTTCAAAACCTTTACATGAGGAACCATCCTGTAAAATAATTTCAAAACTCACTAAAGGAGAAACTTCAAAAATTATTTTAAATGATTCTAAAAATACTTTGTTCAAACAAAAATCCGAATATTTTGTCAAAACATATTATCAAAAGATTTGGACAATTGAGGATCATTTCTATAATAAAAATCCTCAATCCGTCATCTCAAAGATTTTCCTAGAAGGCTGATTTTTCAAACCGTATAATTTATCAAAATCCCATCCTTACTATAAATCTATTCTTGAATGAATAGGATCTGTAACAATTCAAGACAACTCAAAAGAATGTCCAGTAGCCTATTCAACTGCAAAAATCCACAAAATCATCCCACCATCAGAATGGGGATCAAACCTACCCACACCAAAAGAGTTCCCACTCAATTTCAAAAATACAATAAACCATTGTAGGACTTTTAATTACTGAGATTATCAGCAAGCCTGGTACAACGCTTTTCTCATTCAAAACCAAAAATTTAGCCATACTTGGCTATTTTTCTTTAACCTTACCATGGAACCTTCGAAAATTCCTCAATGGTTTGCTGTGGAAATTCTTTGGCTCCATTCTAGATATCTTAAAAACAGAAGTCCAAGAAAGCTTCCAATTATACAAAACCAATTACAAACCAACTGACAGAGAACACATTTTCCACCCTCTAATTCTATTCTCTATAAAATTCTTTCTATCATGGGTATTAGCCTGGTATTTTGACATTAACCAAAAAGAGACCCAAGCAATCCTCGTTAGAAGATTAAAAGTCAGATGGTGGACAAAATTTTCTATTCCACAAAGTCTCAAAAAACAAGTTGTATCGACGTGGCTCCAAAGGCAAGGAATGAAGAAACCAAACCAAATGGCAACTAAATTCTTGGCCCAAAAATCATTTGCCCAAATGCAGCTAGCATCGGCAAAATCTAAGGGGAATATTTTGAAATCATGGCCCAACTCCTCAAAAGTAAGGCCCAATCATCAAAACATTCCTCAGACAGTGCTTCAGAAGACACCGTTGATATGGAATATGAAAATGAAGACGACTGTTTCGGCATCTTACCAATAAAATAAATCAAAAGGCCCAATACTATTGGCCCATAAAAAAAAGAGACTTGTATATCATGTAATGGGCATAGCCCAAATTTCATTTCGAATCAGTGTAAAAATAGTCTAGAATATCATTAACGGGCTTGGCCCAAAATTGATTCCAGACTTAATAAATAAATAAATAAATTTTAAATTTGAAAAGCAGAACATGAATATTCTCTTTCTGAAAAGCAAAACGCAAAAAGAAAAAGTTGTTTGGCACTAGTCTGCCGTCTGCACCAACAGACAAACGTGGCACCGAAAGTGGGAAGAATCTCATCATTTCCTCCACCTCATAATGCAGCATAAGCGGAATCATTTCCCTATATAAGGAAGGCTCCTCTTCAAGCTCAAGACAGAATGGAAAACAACGAGTAAATATTTGTTAGAAATCTTAAGAGTTTCCTAAGTGTCTCATATATTTTCGCAATCTTGTATTTTCCTTTTCCGTTTTTCAAAACCAAGTTCTCATTATAAGTATTTGTTTAGTATGTATTAATTATATTCTGCTTTTATTTGCATCAAATCCGTATTTATGTTGTACAAAATAAGTATGCTCTACACTTGCAGCTAATTGTTAATCTTGTGCATCAGAAAATGTTTTTAAATTTATTATGAACTTTTGCTTTTTCTTTGTTATGTTTCAATTTGTGTTTATTAAAACAACCGATTTAGATCTTTTCCTTGACGATTGGCCATGTTTTAATTTTCGTGGTTTATAGGTTTGGTTTTGTTTCGTTGAATTAATAAACACCATAAATCGTATGCAACTATTAGAACAACAACTGATAATATGGTGTCTCTCCTACTGTCGATGATTAACCTATTGTTCGGTCACCCTTTGAATAATAATTAAATAATATCTATAAAAATTTAAACGCAATATTTTTACAAAAAAGTATTAATTTTATAAGCTTAATTGCAGTTTTGGTCCTCCTATTTTAGCTGAATCCTGAAAGTAGTTTCCCCCATTTTGTTTCTCCCCAGTTTGGGTCCCTCAAACAGAATTTTAGTCTAAAACTTAATACAATTTTATCTTTTTTTTGCATTTATTTAAGTCACACCATGCCTCAATATCTCATTTGCAACAATTGTACTTAAAATATATGATCATAAATGGTGTAGTACGACTTTAAAAAAATAAAATTTCATCAAGTTTTAGACAAATTCTATTTGAGGGACCAAAACTTGGGAGAAACAAAATGAGGGGACTACTCTCGCGATTCAACTAAAATAGAGGGATCAAAACTGCAATTAAACCAATTTTATATTACAAAATTAAATAGAATATAAAATATTTAAACTCTTAAAATATTATCTAAAATTTGTAAACGTAGTAGCAATTGGATGAACTTTTGTTTAAAATTAGTAAATTATAATTAAATTATCTCTATAAATACAATCACAATTCAAGTGGTATTTGATGTTAGTCTGCAATTACAATATTGTGGATTGATAGTGGGTTTAGCTTTGACATATATTAGACAATATAATGGAATATTCAAAGGACTTTGAGGACACGTTTCTCTAAATACTCACCCGATTAACTACTAAACAATTTAGCATTTTCTAGATTATTGCTCGTATTATATGGCAAAAATGTAATCATAAGTAACATGATGCATGTGAATTGGTTGAACATGTTAAGCAACATGATACCCTAAATTCATGTGACATTTGATGTTAGTCTATAAGGACAATATTGTGTGCTATTGTATTCAATTTTGACATATATTATAGAGTATTGTGGTTAATTTTCAGTGGACTTTGACGATATATTTTACCATAGTATCCACTCGATTTACCACTAAATGACTTAGCATTTTATGAATTGATGCTTGGAGTCTATGGACAAAAATGTAATCACAAGTATTAGCATGATGTACACGAATTGGTTGTGCAAGTTATGCAACACGGTACTCTGAATCTATGTGGCAACATTGTGTGCTAGCCACATATTCGATTGTGATATATATTGAAGAGTATGGTATTATATTTAGAGGGATTTGAGATATATTATATCAAATAGTCACTCAATTAACTATGCAACAACTTGGTTTTTTTCTTAGTCATTGTTTGGAGTACTATACGACAAAAATAAAATCACAAGCTTTGGTGTGATACACACACGAGCGGAGCTTAGTATAGACTAAGGGGGGGCCACGACCACAAAAAAAAAAAAATAGGTGAAATGACTATATTGTCCTAATTAAAACTAAAAAATTACAATAATACCTAAACCTAATTCAACTTTCTCTTTCTTCTTCTCTCTTTCCAACTGCGTTTCTTCTCTCTCTTTACAAACCTTCTTCTCTCCATCCTCCAGAATCAGATTCACAACGACAAACTCGCGGCTGCCTCTGCCAGATTACGAATCACGAATGCTCCTCTGCGCGTTGCGTGCCTGCGGCCGCCTCTGCCTGACTGCCTCTATGGCGGTGGCCATTCGTCGCTCTTGTCTCTCTGTTCGTCTCTCTCTATTTTGTTAGTTCTGATTTTTGTTAGTTAGTGCTGATTTTTGTTAGTTAGTTTTGATTTGGAACTCGAATTTCTATTTTGTTAGTTTTGATTTTGTTAGTGCAACTTTTTGCCTATGTTGTTCAGTTAGCATGAAATTTAAACCTTATTTTGTTAGTGTGGAGTTTGGAGTTTTGATTTGGAGTTTAGAATTTTGATTTGGAGTTTCAATTAGAGGTTAATGCTGATTATTGTTTAGAGTTTTTGTGTTGCACATAAGGAGTTTGCTTTTATGTTTATATAAAGTGTTTGAGTTTTTTTTATTTATATAAAGTGTTTGAGTTTTTGTGTTGCACATAAGGTGTTTGATTATATGTCATATAAAGTGTTTTGATTTTTTTTAGTTGGATATAAAGTGTTTGAGTTTTTCTGTTGGATAAAAGTTGTTTGAGTTTTGTTGCATTTTTGTTTGAGTTTTTTTTTTAAAGTGTTTTAGTTTTTTTATGTATTTAAGATGTTTTATGTTTCTTAAATTGATTAATTTATATAAGTTTGTGAGAATGAAGAAGAGGAAAAAAATTAATTGATTTAGATAAGTATTTTAAGTTGCATATAAAGTTCCAATATTTTTATGTTGGCTACCCCAAGTTTATCGGTCAAGCTCTGCCACTAAGTGTAAAATACTTTTTTTTTTATAAATGAATGTAAAATACTATAACTACTATATACTATATCAAAAGTTACATAAAAACATTTAATAGTATTATTCAAATTAATTATATAAAGAAAGACGTTTCTATTTAAACAATATTATTGAACATCATAAATATTAAAAATTACAGTATAACTTTTAGCAGCAACTTAAGTTAAATATAACTAAACGTCCTAAGTAGATAATAATTCGTTGTTGAGCTGAATAAACAAAAAAATATCTATTAGTGGTTCATGATTTAAACTCAAAAAACTAATTTTTACTTATAAAAAAATGTAACAAAACTTAAACTTACAAGTGCAAGTGAGCTTCCTTTAAAAAATTAAGTGACATTATTTTTCAAACAATTAATAAGTTTTTGTAAACTTTATTATCCTATATATAGATAGGATTGTGTTTTCTACCACGCCAATTGATCAATTGGCCGTGCATTATTTGATTAGTATAAGCATGATATATGCAACGTGCTAGCTCAAAAATCATATAAATGTTTTTTTAAGCAAAAACAAGCTATGCAAAGAACCAAGTACATCTCTTCCACACGTTAATTAATTTGATTGAGAAGGATAAAAAATTTGAGGGCATTTCTTCTCTCTAAATCAATTTTTTCACTCTTTTGATTATATTTATTTTACTTTTTTTTTTATGCTTTTCACTCTTTCTATCTTAACACATGTTTTTTTACTCTTATTTCAGTTTTTTTTACTAAATTATTCATTATTTCTTTCTTCACACACTATTTTCACTCTTTCGTTTTTCATTTGGAATTTATTTTGTATAGCTTTGCTCCCTATTATTTTAATAATATTTTATAAAATTTCAAAAGTAGCGGTGGATTTAACTGTATTGTAACCACCACAAATATGTTTTTTTTAAGATATATTACTTAATGATAGTTTTAATTGCCACAAAAGACCACAATTTTTTTTTTAATATACCATTTAGTGGTGGTTTTAACTACCACAAGAGGTTTTTTCAGAGGCCACCATTGACCACAACAAAGTAGAGGTGTCCTTTGGTTGAAGCAAGTTATAAACGGTTTTGGCTGCCACTGATTATTGTTTTATGAAAACTTTTATGCTTTTCTAAGAAGACTTTTCTGAGAGAAATAACAAAGTTTATAATAATTATTACATTCAACTTTAGATTTGTCATACCTCATTTTACTTTGATAATAGCTATAACTTCTTCCTCTAACATCATTCAAATAAGCTTTGGTCTTGAGAACTTGTTCTAATGGCTCTTTTTGTCTTTTCGTCATATTTTTTTTTCTTGAACTTGTGAAGAACCTTGTAATTCTTCAATAGACATTGAATCAAGATCTTTTGACTTCTCATTAACACACACCACATAAATGAACTTAGGAGGAGTCAATGAACGAAGAATTTTCTCTGCCATACAAACATCTTCTATTTTGCCAGTATATCTTTTCATTTGATTAAGAATTGCCTTCAACCTTAAGCAATAATCCGAAATTGATTCAGAATCCTTCAACTTGAAAGCTTCAAAATCCCTTAGAGGTTGAAGCCTTATCCTTTTCACTTTGTCAATGTCTTGAAGTGATTTCTCCAAAATCTCTCAAGTTTTCTTTTGTAAAATGAGAAACACAACAAATAAAGGGTTTGAATTGTGTTTTATTTTAAAATAATTTTAACAAGATTAAAATAATATGATGAAAATAGAGCAGATAAAACATAAAAATATAACACAACCAATTTATCATGGTTCACCACCAACACAGTAATTATGTCGAGTCCCTTCAACTTGAAGGATTTAATCAACTAATTTACCAACTGAGTTACACTTCCATTGAACTCATACTAGTCAAAATGATTGTGTTTAAGTTTTCTCAACCTTCTAACTTAGTACAGTCAAACTATTGATGGTTGTATGTGTTTATTGATGTACGTTGTTATTGTTTTCTTTTTTATAAAAGGATTGCTCGTCTTTTATAGGGAGCATTAATAGGGTTTTTTGTCGTTGTCCTGATTGTAAGAAATCAATATGTATCATGAAGTTTCGTATTAAATCTTCATAGATTGATTCACTATTAAACCTTGTCAAAAATATTATTGTAATTGATTATGCATATCTTGATATGGAGACAAATGAAGCATATGATATTATGATCAGAGCATGTCAGATAGACCTTCAAACAAATAATTGTTGGAGAATCATGAGAGAGACATGAAAAACTCTTTAAAATAATTCTCATGAGCGAAAAATCACTTTAGCCAAAAATCACGTAAGCACAAAACTTCACTATAAGAGTTCATGTGTTTACCTCTTGAAGTGTCAAGGTGACACATCACCAACACATATCATCTATCTTGAATCATATTTTTACCTTTTATCACCAACACAAAATTACTAGTGTCTCTACATAGCGAGCACAAAATATAATGTGGTGCTTGCCATTCTATGAGGGGTAGTAGTAAATTAGGATTACTTGAGAATGTGTTGCTCTTCTATTTATAGAGAATGAGCAACTAAAATCCTAAAACTCTTATTTTGGGTCCACACAAAATAATTTCTAAAATTATTATATTTAATTAAACTCTTTAATTAAATAAAAAAATATTAAATAAATTAAATCATATTTAATTCAACTAATAACCCTAATTTGTTTAATCAAATCAAAATCAAGTAAATAAATTATAAATATGTCAATGTATTAAATCATATTTAATTAAATTCAACCTTATTTAATTTAATCATTTTGTCGACATCTAATTTTGTCTACTTTTTCTTATTATTTACAACAACAAAAATTACAAAAGGGGTGTTTTGGACTTTTTACCCTAATTTTTTTTTATTTCAATATATAATTTTTATTTAATTTTATGTATGATATTTGTTTTTTATAATTAAAAAAAGAGATATATGTTAGGCTTATTAATAAAAAGAATTTTTCTATCTTTTTCGGACAAAATTAAAGTGGTCGTCTTTACTTATCATTTAATTTGATTCTTTAGTAAATTATAAGTAAAGAAGAGCAGTTGTAGACTATTAAATTTTTTTAATTATTTAAAAAAATTTGTAATAGGTAGGCCAATCTTATTGATTGACCCTAATTAGCAATGACATATTTTTAAGAAAGTTTGTAATAAAAAAAAAATCAATCTTATAAATTGTCTTTAATTGAAAATAATAGCAAGTATTTTTAAGGAACGTGTAATTGATTAATAATAACCGAGGAAGGATTAAAAAATATCAAATGTTTTGTGTTCTTGAATCTGTCCACCTGAGAACCATTATTGATTCAATGTTGTTGTTGTTGTTGGTTTTACGATCAAGCTTTGAAATGAACTAATAAAATCAGATTGATTGTCGTATGATTGTCTTCTTCTTCATTTGATTCGCGACCTCCCTTCTTTGTTTTATTTTCTTTCTTGCACGACGAATCTTAATCTTTTATATCACTGCTAGTCTGCATCATGTATGTGTCGCCGGCTCGCGAATCTGCTCATGTCATCATAGTTGTACAACACTCTTTTCACTTTTTTTTAGTTCTATTTTTATTTTTACAGAAGAAAAAAGTAATTGTATGTCGACTTACCCATCCAAATCCCATCAAGAAAGCTTATCATGCTTTTAGGTCTTGGCTTTTTTATATTTTACGTTTGTAAAGTCAAATATAATAAAAGTCATTCCTTAAATAATATATATATATATTGGAATTAATAATAAAATTGGTCAATGCTCAAATAATTTATATTAGTAACTATGTGTATTTTGATTTTTTTTTATTGTATTGTGGCTACTTAGGAGCAAGTTATTTCTCCTGTCAAACCAAGTTAATAAAAAAATTGTTTTTTTTATCAATATAAATAATTTTTTTAGGGAAAAAATAAATAATTAGATAAATGAGTATGTTGTACACAATTAATTACAGAGTAACCATACTAACAGACAATGTAGGGTAATGATACTTCCGTACTCGTAATGGACTCTTGAATCTGAATTTTTTGGTTCAAGATAAATGTTTTACTTAATTTTTTAAAAAATAAAATAAAATTGGTGGCAACTCATTTTTCGTAGAAAAATCGTGCGTGACACATTTATTCTAGAGTTAGTACTCTATATGTGTGACATTTATAGAATTTCACTAAAATGATAATAATATTAAATATTATATATAATTTATATAATATAAGATATTATAAATAATGATTGACATCTAACAATACATCATTGCTATGCGAATCATGAGAAAATTAGTGATACTAATCACAATATGTAGTAAACATAATAAGACTTATACCAACTAATATGTGTTTTAAAATTCAATATAATCTCACGATTAAATCATATTTGATTTTTTATTATACAAACTATCTATTCTAAATTTTTTATTATATTATATTATATTAGTAATAACATAATAAATGATATATATATATATATATATATCAAAAATTAGATTTATAACTCAAATTCATAACATGAATAAAAATTTATATAAAATAAATTGGTGCTAAAACTTATACCAAGAAGTTACCAACAATATTAGATTCAGAGTGTTGATGATATACAAATTCATCTTCTTCATTGTGTAGACTTCTCATAACGTTAAATTTCATCATAAGTAGTCTATTAAAAAGTATATTTTGTGTTAAAAACTTTTAAACATGGCATTTAATCAATTTCCATAAATGATAGTACGCTAATAAAAATCATGAATTTTGCGGAATCATGTAACCAACAATAACATCTTTGATGTATTCTATTATCATTATTATATATAAAAGTCGTCTATTAGATTCTTTATAGAATTTGAATTTAATCTATTTACATAAATAAATCAGACTTCTTTTAATAAGTGGAGTCGTATAACTCGAAGTGTCGGACCTATTTTTACTTTTTGATAAATGTGATAAGTAGAAAACTCATAGAGATAGAGAGAGATAGTGAGAACTAGAAAGAGTGTTGATTTTTGTAGAAGCATTCAAAAATAAAAATAAAAAAATAAAAAACAAACGGGGAAGAAGAAAATTCAAACCTGACGACTGAACATTAGCAAAAGTCTTCCTCTTATCCAAGTCAAAGTCTTCACTGCATTGCATCCCTTCTATTCCTTACTTCTAAAATTGCAATCATCATCTCTTCAAAAAAATCATCAACCAAACACAATATTCCTCCCACCAATGGCAAGTCATAACCACCACACAATCTTTTCATTTACTTTTTTTCTTCTTCAATTCTCATTACTACAATTCCTCTCACTCGGATCATACACTCCCCAACGCACATACTTTATCAATTGCGGTTCAGATACCAATATTAAGCAAAACAACAACGTATATATCGCTGAATCAGACCCCAATTACCCTAAAAAAAGTTTCCACAAAAGCTACACAGAAAGCAATCCATCATCAACATCTTTATCTCTTTACCAATCAGCAAGAATTTTCCAAACACAATCTTCATACGAATTCAATACCAACCCAAACAACACATACATGCTACGCTTCCATTTCTTTTCATTCTCTTCACCAACTAACCTTTCCACCGCTAAATTCAACGTTTCCGTTTCAAATTTCACTCCGTTACTAACTTTTGACGCCGAAAACACCATCAACTCCAATTCTCCTTTAGTGAAAGAATATATAGTTAAAATCATCAGAAGCACTTTCAAAATCACTTTCACGCCTCAAAAATCATCGTTCGCGTTTGTTAACGCAATAGAACTCTTCAAACTCCCTCCCCATTTAATCACTGATTCAACCACACGTTTTAATTACACAGAATCCACTAGTGAACCTTTAACTCCTTATATTGGCGGTTTACTCTCACGAGCTTTGGAAACTAAACTCCGTCTTAACGTCGGTGGAGAAACCGTCACTAGAGATACAGACAACTTATCGAGAGAGTGGTTACCAGATGACAGTTATATAACTAATCCAGAAAATGCTATGAATTCTTCCTTTGACGGTATAATTAAATTCACTGCAGATGATGATAAATATTTTGGTCCAAAGGATGTTTATGGAAATGCGAAAGAGAGTATTAACGGTTCTAAAGGTTTAAACATTAGTTGGAGTGTTCCAGTGGAGAAGAATATAGATCATCTCCTTAGGCTTCACTTTTGTGACATTTTTAATCCACAGAGTGGTCTTACAAACTTCTTTCTCTACATTTATGACACTTATGCTACCAATGTAAATGATGGCACAGAGGTGTTATCTCCTTATTATGATGACTTTGTTGTTCGTTCCGATAACTCTGGGCTATTGAAGGTTACCATAAAGCCTAATACAACGGGCGTTGCTGAACCAAATGCGTTTTTAAACGGGCTAGAACTAATGAAAGTTATTGAAGCATCGGGTTTGGCTGACTTAGACGATTCTGATTCGAAGAAGGTTAGTCTTCCTGTGGTGGTTGGTTCGGCTGTTGGAGGTCTAGTTTTGGTTTCTATTTTTATTGTTGTTTTTTGGATTAGTAAAATCAGGAAACAAAAGGCTGTTGAGAATTCCAATTGGTTGCCAATTCCAGCAGCAGCTGGAGGAGGGAGTTCTCATAGCAGATTAACTGATGGAACAACAATTCAAGGATCACCTCTACCTAATATTAACCTTGGCCTGAAAATCTCGTTCCTTGATCTTCAATTCGCGACGGAGAATTTCGATGCGAAGAGGATAATTGGAAAGGGTGGTTTTGGAATTGTTTATAAGGGGGTTCTCAAGAATGGAATAAGTGTTGCAGTAAAAAGAAGTGAGCCAGGTTCAGGTCAAGGGCTTCCTGAATTTCAGACTGAGATAATGGTTTTGTCAAAGATTCGTCACAGACACCTTGTTTCCTTAATTGGGTATTGTGATGAAAGGTATGAGATGATACTTGTTTATGAGTATATGGAAAAAGGTACACTTAGAGACAATTTGTACAATAGTACAGATATGCCTTGTTTGACTTGGAAGCAAAGGCTTGAGATTTGTATTGGTGCTGCTAGAGGTCTTCATTACCTTCACAAAGGAGCAACCGGAGGAATCATTCACCGCGATGTGAAATCCACTAACATATTGCTTGATGAGAATCTTGTAGCTAAAGTTGCTGATTTTGGTCTTTCAAGAACCGGTCCTCTCGATCAGCATTCTTATGTCAGCACAGGTGTTAAAGGAACTTTTGGGTATCTTGATCCTGAGTACTTTAGATCACAACAGCTCACAGAAAAATCTGATGTTTATTCATTTGGGGTGGTTCTACTTGAAGTGTTGTGTTCAAGACCAGCAATTGAACCGTCGCTTCCAAGGGAACAAGTGAACTTGGCTGAATGGGGATTGCTCTGCAAAGACAAAGGGATGCTAGAAGATATCATTGATAATTCCATCAAGGGACAAATCGATCCAAACTCACTTAGAAAGTTTAGTGAGACAGTGGAAAAATGCTTACAAGATGATGGTTGTGATAGGCCTACAATGGGCGATGTGTTGTGGGACTTGGAATATGCTTTGCAGCTTCAGAGAGGTGCAATACATAGAGAACCACATGAGGACAGTTCTAGCAGTGCGTCTGTTTCAATTCAATTGCCGAATGTTCGGCGTTTACCATCTCTGTCTACACTGAGTGAAGTGGATGACATGTCTATTGGGAGGCTTGATGAATCTGATAGTGCAGCAGATTCTGTTTTCTCTCAGTTGAAAATTGATGATGCTAGATAGAATTTCATGTGATGTCCTTCAAGACACAATGATCAACTCTTAGGTGTCTCCAGTGGAGGAGCTGTTTTATTAGATAGCTCACTTCTCTGTTTTGTCCTTGTTTTTTTGTATTATTTTTCCCCTTAGTCATAGGTGCTGCTCAATTCCCAATTGTAAGATTAATGATGAGGGTGTCTATTTCTGATGATTGCAATAAATTTTTGGTAACTAAGCGTATTATGGATAGCCCTTGTTGTAATGCTTGAACCAATGTATGTTGTCTATACTGTGGCCAACAATGCTAGTACATACTAGTATATATTCAGTTTTCTTCCCCATTTTTTGGTATCAAGGGCATGCAAATTATGCTGAAACATTAATCCAACATTTGACTTAGGAGCATGAAGCATGAAAGGATGTATGGTTTGCATTGCTATCCCTGACGTTTAGGTGAATGATGTCAATAGTTTTGGTCACATTCTGCATAATGCAGACCTATTGCTGTACCTTTTGGATTTTGTCATAAACAATATATATCTTGTGCTTTTGTTTTATGCTCTTAGACTAAAACTTTGCTTCTTCAAGTTACATGTTGATCTAGAACCTCATTGTTATGAAGGAGACATAGAGGTAGCAAAAGGATTCCCTCATGTACATGTTGATCTAAAGACACTGCACGACTGTCATCATTATTATTTGATATCATCATTTCCTGTTTGGTTGAACCAAGTTAAGAGAGAAACTAACATACAACAATTAGAAAGCTATAAGTAAAAAACAAATACAACTAGAAATAGAGCTATGGTTACTAAAATTTGGGATTACAGAACAAAAAAGCAAGTATATCTGGGAATCAATTTTGAATTGAAGTAAGGAGAATCAAATCTTGTACAATTTTCATACTTTGATCTAGCTAGGATAGCAAGCATCCAAAGGTTGGATTATCTCACAAAAGCTAGTCAACCACTTTGTCATATATTGGAAACCAACTTCAAGTAGTAATTATTTATCTCTAAAAGAACAGAAAATTGGTCACTACAAGTCCAATTAATATAATTAATATAAATAATTAATTATAATACATTTTAAAGTTTGTCCATTGTGAAAAATGTCACCATTAATGATTATGACTGGTTTGGCGGTATGTTTAGATAGTTTCCACTCTCCATGCTCCTTTGAATTTACTGGTGCCATGAGAACATATATATGGCTTAATTAATCGTGTACGAAACCCATTTCTTGCAAACAAACACAGGGTTCAACTCAGAATTTCTTTATAGTTTATATAGCTGGATTAAAATATATATTTCACACTAATAAGTCTTGTAACTTACAAGTGGTGGTGGCACCTACTTCAATTCATCAAACCATTTAAACCTATATTTGGTATCACTGCGAGACGCAAAAATAAAAAAAGCAACGATCATCCAAAGTCTACACATTTGCCATATTATCCTGATTCTGCTTAGTTTATTTTTACTGTGAAATGCACTCGTGCTGTCACTAAATTATTTGACGAGGGAGTTAGAGAGATTTCAATTTTTTCGTTAATAATTTAATATATATGACCGAATTGTAAATATAATATACCTCACACATATACAAAAAGCACATTGGTTTTGTGCTTTTATGATTTTGAATCCTGTATTTGAGAGTTTATGCTTCTTTAATCGCATCACATATTTATTTGAGGACTTGAATCAATTATAATATATTAAAACTTCTATGACGTATTTTATAATTTCTTAATATTCTTTGTGATAGGTAACCTTTCGAATTTTTAAATTATAAAATGATTTTTCTTATTTGATTTTTGGCATTTTCAATTCATTCGTGTTTTCTCAATTTTCATTACCAAATATTAATAAAAATGTAATATTGTATAACTTCTTGGTCACTTATTTAGCTAATTCAAATTTTATGTTTAGATCATTTTATTTCTCTATTTAATTTTATTCTTCTTCATTTTCTATTTTCCTCTTTTTTATTTATTTATGTCTTTCAGTTGTAATTTAATATATACAATTCGATTTCTTCTAGTTTTGGTATTTTCTCATTATTTTATATCTTAAATTTTTCTA
>JBBPBT010000347.1:7093859-7113504 GCA_037974875.1 Cicer bijugum
ATCTTAGATTTTTTTTTCTCTTTAATATATCTTCATCTTTTATTCTCTATAATCTTTTTATGTTCAATGTGATATATTATCAATTCAAAAAGTCTCACCATTCAAGCCCATGTCAGTGGTTCAATAATTTATATATTCACAATCATAAATTTTTATTTTGATTTGATTGAATTGTATAAAACATAGACTCTAATAGAAAATATTGTAGAAAAAATATACAAAAATAAGACACGTGTATTGATTTAGGTTTAGAACTAATAAAATATTTTAAAAAATATAACTTGAATTTACAAATATTATTGTTTGTATTGAAAAATTGATTATGAAATAGATATAATGTTTTTTTTTATCTACTATGTTACAAAATAAATTAAATAGTCTTACATTAATTTTTATGGCAAATAATTTTTCAAATAATATTGATTATAATAAATATATTATCAATGTGTGCAATAAATATTCACAAAAATAACAATTTTAATGAGCGTGAAATTTCATTTTTTTTTAGTTTGTCCACGACACCAAAAATCACATGATCAACCCTGTTTGGACTGCATCGATGCTTTAGGAAATTAGAAAGCACATTCTCACTATAGTAAGTCTTTTGGAGAAGGTTAAAACAAGAATTTAAGTAATCTTTTCGTAATTCAGTCCAACAAAAAAATGAACCAGTTTAATTTTTATGTCGTCAAAGTTAGTAATCATCCATCCTCAAAATCTGTGTTGTCAAACTCTTTTCTCAATAAAAAATCTATGTTTAATACACTAAATAATAGTGCTAGCAATATACTATTTAACACTTTTTTCAACGCTTACTATTTTATTGAATGAAATATACCATAAAGTCACCACTTTAAAAATTGGTCTCATATAAAAGAATAGCATCTACATGTGTTTCATTGAATAAATGTTAAAAAGAGTGTTGTTAGATGTCTAGCACTCGTCTATACTGAATCTGTAAACAGAATAGCCACAAACAACATATATAATATTAAGTGTGGAGAAATATTAATATCTCGAAACTTTCTGGGTCAAATATTGAAATACAAAAAAATTGGTTTGTAATTAGTGACAAAGTTCAAATTATTATGATTGACTGATTGTGCATGCGTAAGCAAATTCTAAAAGCCACCGGTCTTCAACTTCCCAAATTACACAAGTAACAAGTTGGACCCGCAATTCTTCGTTTCCTAATTTCTTCTTGCTATTTTCCTTGTGACTCGTGAAATAACTACTATACTCTTGTAATCAACTTCTCCCGAAACTACAATCGAAATTGGCTTATAGAAATAAGAACCTCCCAAGCTGTTTCCTCTCATAGAAAATCACATACCCACGATGTTATAAAGTTTGAATATATTTAAAAAATATAATATATACTTCAATTCAAGTCTTCTTCCACATTTTAGTCAAGACACCAAATGCTACTATCCATGCTATAAATAGGACTCTTCACCTCTCCATGCTAAATATCAAACCACATAAAAAAAAGTACTAACACGTAAACTTCTCTCTTTTTCTCTGTTTTCAAAATCTAGAAGAAAAAAAAAATGAAAAGCACTATCCTCAAAACTAAAACATTCTTGGTTCTCTTCATGTTGATGAACTCTGCTTTCATTGTCTTAGAAGCTCGTCCATTGAGTATCATTGAGACGGAAAACTCCATGAACTTGGTTGATTGGTTATCACAATATTCTTTGGGAGCAATCAAGCAAGGTATGCCTTTTGAGACACTCGGAGGGATTAAGGATTCGGGTCCAAGTGGAGGAGTTGGACACAAATTCACCAACACCGACACGCTCGGAGGGATTAAGGATTCGGGTCCTAGTTCTGGAGGGCAGGGTCATAAATTTACAAACAGTGAGACTCTTGGTGGAATTAAGAATTCTGGTCCATCCCCTGGCCAAGGACATAAATAATATGATCTCAATTTTCTTCAATTCATTTCAGCCAGACACTTACCTACTACATTGTTGGCATTTAGAATGCTAGTTTAAGATTGATTAATTAATTCCTTCATTTATTTCATATGTAAACAAATTCCTTCATTTATATATGTCTACATTCTTTTATTTTCACTTCACTAGTGTTGATGCAAGCTGTAACAGTCCAATTGATATCATGTTTGAATGCTAAGACACATTTAACACACTCTTATTGACACATGGTCCATATCACCTAATTTTTTAATTTCTTTACTTGTCACCGGTTTTTAACCTTTTAATACTTTTATTTAAGTTTGTGTTTTTGTTTTCAAGAATGAAAAAAAAAACGTCATTCACAAATCTCTGCTTCAGAAATTCTTCCTCTCGTTGATGAAGTGTTCTAGTTTACCTCTGGAAGTGATTATCGAAGTTCATTTTCCCCTCTTAAGATATTTGATATTCCAAAAGACCACACTAATCAAAAATGAAAAAAAAAAAACAAATAACATTAGAAGTAAGAAATTCCAAGAGTGAAATGAGAGAAGGGTTTCATCGGTCTCAATCTCTGAAATCACCACCGACTAAAAGCATTGAAAATCACCACCGACCAACATCCTCACTCTCACACTCATCCTCAAACTATAGAGAATTGATTTTTGACTCAATTTTAAAAATACAGAAATTTTTTTTTAAATATTTTTTTAATTTCCGACTTTGAAATAAATTAAGATTTTCTGTAATGAGAACAAGAACAAATTTATTTGAATTTTATAAATAATTTTTCTTTGATATATAGAATATTTGTGTTTGCAATGTCTTCTTCTTATTCTCAACTTAATTTATGTTTATTTTTTTATTTTTCAATTTCATATGCCAATTTATTTGAAGAAATAAGTTGCTTAAATAATTCATCTCATGAAAGCAAGTTTATCCACATCAACATAAGTCAATGTTGATTCAGAAGTTTAAAAATCTTTTGAAAGTTAACAATGCCATCGAAAAATATTATTGGATTGAGTCGTGGACTAGGTCGCTCTCTTTAAGACGTTTCGAGGCACTACCAAAGTTGTGCAAAGCAGACTATCAACCACTTAGTCCCTAGGATAAAACAACCCAGATACTTTGTATAGAGTTCTATTGCACTATAGAAAACCGTTCTCGAATTACATCTTCTGTATGGCAGTCGAATGACTACCACTCGTAATATGGCAATAAGGTCACTCGTAAGAAATATAAGAAAAAATAAGAAGGGGGAGAAGTGAAAAAAGCCTCAGATGCGAAGAGCTTTTGGTGTACTTTTCCAATTGAGGAGAACCCTCTATTTATATAGGAGTTCTACAACTGGATATGAGAAAGATGGGAGATCCATAAAAAACGTGATCCATCACCTGACCACATGATGTGCGCTCAAAAATAGGAAAACGTGTTTGACTCTGACTCTTGATCGGACAACAATAGACACAAATTAGGGTTTTGACTGGATCGATGGTAATTAATTTCTGTATATTAAAAAATTAATACACCACATAGCTGAGCCAAGCCGAACCGGGTTGAGCCGATCGGACGGGCGACGGCGGCAGCTCGCGCGTGGTGGTCCATTTGCTTGCGTTCTTCCTCCTTCACAAAATTGGGGTGCTCCTTGGGGCCCTTCCCAAGTTCATTACCTCCACTTTATAAATGCTACAAGTGAGTGTTTTCCCTACTATGTGAGACTTCTCATTTTTTTCAATTCACAACACTAGCTCTTCATTAATTGTCATCATTAATTCCATTTAATTTTCCATCATTTCAAACAGTCAATAATAAACACATGCAGAAAATTAATATATGCACAAAGACAAAAAATTATTCAAATAAACTCATTTTAAGTTATCAAGTACAACCCATGATTTTTTTTAATGGTTTTTTAAGGCTCATGAGTCATATATATTAATTGTTAGATGTTCCAATGTTTAAATATCAACATAGAATAGTTAGAAATAGTTAATCAATTAATAATTAGTATCAATAGATTATGAATGAGATTAATTGTTTACTATATATAAATGGGATAATTGATTCATATGGGCTCAATATCAAACGCTTTCTGTTTTTCATCAATTGATCAACTAGAGTCTCGTTGCTAATCGATTAATATTTGACCATAATTAAAAAGTAATAGTTTTTTCAAGTTAAACTTTAAAGTGATCACATGTCTCATTTATGGAAGTATAATCCAATTATTCATAGTTGCAACTTGTTCAACATATACACTTTGTATAAATTATTGAACATTCTTGACATAATGAGGTATGAATTCTCGAAGCTATGTTAAACATTCTTTATAGATGAATGCTCAAAAGTTCCTACCAATTCCAGTTAAAGTTACAACTACATAATATCCACAATTTTCATAATCACCGACATCAGTAATGTCATATATGAATTTCAACTAACAACAAATCATTGAAGGGAATAAATCTAGGTTATTGAACCTTATTGATTGATTGTCAAGGTGTAAGTTTTTTGACAGATGATCTGGGTTGATATACCTTACTGACAGATGATGTAGTGCTACATGCATTTCTGACATTGCATCAAACAGTTGCATCTACATGCTCCGACCAAAATGAATCACACTTAGTTGATTTTTCTTTTTTTGGATATTTTAGTTTTCATTTTTTAGGTGCATCATTTGTTTTAACCTTATCAATAAGTCGATCCATCGTCGTAGTGGATGAGTAAGAGATCTCACACAAATTACCTTTAAATGTAATTTTGCCCAATACATCAAGTTCATCAAATTTTTCACTACGATATTTATTTTATGTTTCACATATACCTCTGAAGGTTTACACAATCCATCACCATAGAAATTTAATTTACTCCATCAAACTTGATCAGTGCCTAACGGAGTAAGACACAATATCATACTATACCTGCCTATTTCACATGCATAAAGCATACCATTTATTATCCTAATAGTGCAATGATATTCAAACTTATAAATACATACATACTTCACACAATCATACTCAACAATAATACGATCTATTGCATTTCTAGAAACAACACCACACAAATGAATGTACAATATGCTATTGTATCGATGCACTTTTTGAATGATGTTATTATCTCAATATGTTGTAATACAATCATGCTAAAAATATTTTTCCAAACACTACATATATCATTCATATTGTCTTATTATATCATTTTAAAAATCCAATGCACAAACTCAACCCTTTATATTATTGTGTTTCCAAAGTGGCCTTATTTGCCCATGCCTCAAAAAATAATTCCTTATAAAAATTTAACCATTACTCATGTACATACTCATAAAAAATTAAACAACCACTACAAATTCCTTCAAAGATAGCTAACTTTATGAAGTATTGAGCATATTCAAAACTATAAACAAGACCATGACATGCCTTAATTACGTGCACCTATTTATTTTTTTTAAACACAATTATCTTACACTTGATTTTGATATTCTTGTATATATGAAACAAATATAATAAATTGAGCATTTTTGGAAAAATATATTGAACTGCGCTCATCAAAATAATGTTTTTATCAATAACAATGACTTAAAATTCACCAGAAGTAATATGTTCATTTAAAATTTGTAGTACCCACACGAAATTATCAACACACTCATATTGTAGGTATGCAATCTCACACAAAATGTAATTGCAGTAGAAGTAACACCAATAATCTCAAATAATGATATTCGATACATGTATGTCTTTTATGTATTATCTATAATCAATATTATGTGAAAATTATTTATAAGAGTGATAACATGTGGATGGACTCATAATATGTCCCTAAACTCAACCAAATTTCGGGTTCAACTATCATTCATTACATCAAAATTAGGTTCCAAATCATCTACATTTCATTAAAATTTAGGTTCCAAACATTTATATATTTTGGCACTATTATTTTCTCCTTAGTCTATTTCTCTACATAAGATAAAAATATTAAAAATTAGGCTTAATTGTAGTTTTGGTCCTCTTATTTTAGCTGAATCGCGAAAGTAGTCCTCCCATTTTGTTTCTCTCTAGTTTTGGTCCCCAAATAGAATTTTGGTCCAAAACATGATAAAATTTCACTTTTTTTAAAGTCGTACTACACTATTTATAATCATAGAACTCATGTACTATTATTGCAAATGAGATCTTGAGACATGATGTGACTTAAATAAATGCAAATAAAAAAAAATGAAATTTCAACAAGTTTTGGACCAAAGTTCTATTTGAATGACCAAAATTGGGGAGAAACAAACTGGGGGGACTGCTTTCGCGATTCAGCTAAAATAGGGGGATTAAAGCTACAATTAAGCCTAAAAGTTAAGAAATGTTGCTTATGTAAATTGCGTTCACGTATGTTATGTTACCTGAATTCACACAAAATGTGTGAACTCAATTTTCGTATGTGTATGTGTTCATATATCACATATGTATTTTTCCTGATCATTATAATATAAAATTTTACATATACGTGAAATAAGTTTATGTACGTTAACGTGAACTATAATTACGTAGTGCATATAATTTTTTAAATTATAGGCCATACATAAACTCAATCAACATATCTTTACGTGAATTGTATTTGTGTAGTGCTTACAAATTCTTCAATTGCATAATGCACACGAACACATTATATGTATGAGTGAATGATTTACGTTTGCGTACTATGTATTATTTACAATCTATGGGAACTCATATCATGTAAAAGTCTTAGATTTTGAAGAAAAAAACTATAAACATAGCAGAACATCAATAAACATACCTTGTTGATGACTTTAACCACAATAAAAAATATAGTTATGGGGTATAAATTATGAATAAGTACGAGTGGTGGTGTAAGTTATGAATAAATAAGAGTTATGAGGTGTAAATTATCAATATGTGATATGAGTGTAAGGTATTATGAGATGAGTGATGATGATGAAGAGAGAAAGAGACAAAATACACTTTAAAAATGATGAAATAGTAAATGACATTTTGAATATTTTAAATTTATGAAAATTTGATGGTATGTATATGGGTGACAATTAAGAGATATAGGTAATAAAACTCTTATATAAAATACACACACTAAATCTAATATCACTTTTATGATTAAATTACTATTTATTTCTTATTTATCTATTTTCTTTTCTTTCTGCATGGAAATGTAATAATTTTCTTTTAAGTTATGTAGCATATCAAATTCGCGTATATTGAATTAAATATATAATTTATATAAATTGTGCATAGTAAATAAATATTGATTTTTTTTAATTTAAATTTAAATGATAATAAATTTTATTATGATTAACTTATACAACTGTAAAGTCTCGAATTCGAACCTAAATAATAGATTGAATCTACCAATAACAAAATTAAATCATGCACATTAAATCTAATATTATTTGTATAATAAGATTACCATTGCTGTCTTCATTTTGAGTTACATAATCATTTTTCTATTATTTTCCCTAAAGAATAAATAAAGATTTCCTTTTAAGTTATGTTGCAGTTGAGATGGGCATGCATTCGGCCTCAGAGTCCACTTTGATGTTAAATTTCGTATGCACAAAACTCAATATGAGTATATTACTATTTTTAAATTGATGTAACTGTTGATATGTGCATGTATTCAAATCCCACAGTCAAACGATTATTTTTAAGTTTATATAAATTATTATGCACAACAAACTTAATATTATTTATAATTAGATAATTTGATAAAGAGACGTACTTATATGAATTTGTATTACATTAAATCAATAAAAATTAAGTATTTTACTACTTCACCATATTAATAAAATATTTTTTAAATATAATACTTAAAGAAATGACATAACGTGACAAAATAATAAAGTTTTACATCAATATAAAATAATTTATATTAATAAATATATTTGAATTTTAAAATAAGAGTTAAATTGTTATTTATCTACATTATAAAAGGTTTTAAATTATCAAACAATCATACATAAATTTTATTTTATAAATAATTTTGATAAAAATCAAATATTTTAATAATTTTAATTGTAATTAATTTACAGTGTAAAAATTTACACCACTTGTATAAATTAAATCCTAAAAATAATCCAAATAATACTGTTTAGAAGACATTTATGTGGGAGAAAAAAAAAACATTTGTGTGTGAAACAAAACCCCCCAAAAAAAATCCCCAAAACAAGCTTATAAAAAAAATGAATATTGAATCTCAGTCCGAATAATCTCTGGTTTTCTCGAACAGTGTTGTTTTCCGGTTCCCGCCTACTTACAATTTCCTATCTTTCACTCCAACTCCACCATGGGAAACTCCTCCAAAGATGATTCCGCCAACTCTGGTGACGCTTCTCCCGGCGACGTTCCTCCTTCCGATACTAGCACCTACTCCGAGGGCGAAAAAGTCCTCGCATATCATGGTCCTCGCATCTACGAAGCAAAGGCATTTCTTATCACTCTCTGCTTCTAATTATTATGTACTCCAATCATCTTTTGAATGTATGTTTTTTTCTTTCTAATTTTCTCTCACTGTTTGGAATTTACAAATTCCGTGTTTGTAAAGAAATTGAACTTTTTTCGCAGTTATAATTGTTCAGTAACCGTTTTGTACACTAGGCTTTTTCTGTGTTAGGGATTTGGTTCAGTTTTGCCGTGTTTGCATTTGCAATTTGTTTGTTCAAATTGTCAATTCTACTTGTTTTGACTGAATTGTGACTCACATATGTGGTTTCTTAATATTTGTTTAATTTAATCTATTATGTAAATTTTTGGCAAATTTACCGTGTCTGATTTATTATTTTGGTATTATTTTTTCAAATGTGTTATTGATTGAATGTTTGTTCCTGGAATTTGTATATTTACTTGTCCTACTACTAGAGACGTGTGGATCATTGTAAAATGTTTGATTTGACAGTGTTTTAAGGTTCTTTTGGTTAAAGTTTTATTCTATGTATGTCAGTCTGATAAAAAGCTTTTTATTAAATTAAAAACTACAGAGAAGAAGTGTATATCCTTTTATTACCCTGTGATTGTTGTGATCTAATGTCAACTTGTCTGTATGATTTAATCATCAGGTGCAAAAAGCTGAGATCAGAAAGAATGAATGGAGATACTTTGTTCACTACCTCGTAAGTTTAATTTAACCGTGACATTTCCTTCACTATACATCTTGTTTCATGGAATTAAAGTTCTTGTTTGGTTTTCAGTTGGAAACATTTGAATACAATTTTTGCCTTCAAACTCAATTTTAAAATGGAAACAAGAGGAGGGTTGTTTTTGCAAATTTACGACTCATTTACTTTGTGAAAACATTGTGTTTTCATTTTACTTTGATGAGTGACTTTTGAAGTGAACCATTATTATAGAGAGAAGATGAAATGTTAGTTAATGAATATGCATTCCTGGAATTAATGAAAATGTTTTTGACATTTTCATTGACTTAAAAAATGTAGACAATTGTTCACTTCAAGAGAGTCTCTTACCTCCTTGTTAGCAAGTAAGTTTAACACAAATTAAAGAAAATTAAAATAGAAAATATTTTCACAAAGTAAATAGGGCCTTGGTTTGGAAAACAAGTTGTTTCAAACTTAAGTTTGCGAACTCTAATCCGATCATTAAGTCATTTATACCAGTTACCTCAATTTAAATTTACTTTTCAAAGTAATATCTATCTTGCTAGATTCAATAAAGCGATTCACTTGATAAGTTATTATCTTAAAGTGATTATAGGATAGTATTGACTTTTGGTTGCTTTACTTTTTATTTTGCAGGGCTGGAATAAAAAGTGAGTTTTTTGTCTTTTCTATTATTTTCAAGTAATAAAGGTACAAATGGCATAGTCATAATAATCATGCTCCACACTTTCAGTTTACAATTTTCTGAAAATACTGTAGTTGCTGTATACGTGACTCAGTTGGTATAAGCATTGCTAATAATTAAGAAACAGAGTTAATGTTTTACTAATTTCCAAAGTCTTCTCATGTTAAATGCCAATGGAAGTGGTATGCAAGGTGCTTGCCAGAAATTTTTAACAATTTGTTTACACGGTCTTTGTGATGATTGATCTATAGCTTTTTAGAGAGAATTGCCTTCATTGTGGCTTATTTTCCCATGAATGCTTTGCTTCAACTACATGTAAAAGGTCAAACAGAATTATTATCATTGGTTTGATATATTGCCAACAGTTGGGACGAATGGGTAGGTGAGAGCCGTTTAATGAAACTTACTGAAGAGAATGTCGTGAAACAGCGGTCCGTAGACAAAAAGCAAGGTGCAGACAAGAATGTTAAATCTGGACGTTCAAATCAAGCAAAGGCCAAAAGTTCTACAGGTAAGAGATGCTCTCTTTCAAATGGAGATATATGCTATTATGACAGTTTATTGAAACTTTTACATGATTAACTTCTATTTTGCTAAGGGGTTTCAAAGTCCTCTAGTATGTGATTGAAAATGTAAAAAAGATTCTCTGTTAATTCCTCTCTCTAGCATAATTAGGGTGTGCATTCATTATTGAACCTCTCTTTACTAAATGCTCTTTGCTTATATCTGATATCTATATAAGATTATAAGTTGCAGACAAGGACACTTTAAGGCATTTACTTTCCATTTTGGTTTTATTGAACCTCGCCTTAGAATTTTTTTTTATCTTGAAGTGGGACCTTTTCCATTAGTTCCTTCCTATTTTATGTTTTTTGCAAGTGATGGAATGAGGTGTTCATCTCAAAAGGGCCTCTGTCAACTGCCCTCTGTAAATTTTGGTCAATCTCTTTTTGAACATGGTTGTTCTTTATCTGGAAAGTTATATCTTACCGTTCAAACGAAAAAGAAGTATGAGATGAAAATATCTCGTCAGTTGTTGGATGCAATGTTCTATTGTGTGTGTGTGTGAGTGTGTATATATGTATGTATGCATAAAAATTTTAGCATATTTAGATAGTATGTTAGTTTCGCTTTTAGCTGCTTATGGGAAACAATAATGTGATCATTTCTCTAGCCAAAAATTAATCCTGGACCTATAGTGCTTTTGAATTTTTTATAAATTATGTGACCTACAGTAAGGTATTATGTTTATATCAATTTTACCTTCTTTTAAATACTTTACAATACCAAGTCCTTATTCTGCTTCTGCTCTGTTTCTTATACTGTCGGACTTGGAAAGATTATACTTAGAATGCTTCATTTTATTTGCTTGATAATTTTAGATTTTCTTTGGATTCTGTAGATGCCAAAGTTGATAAAGAAGACGTCAAGAATAATGGTATTCATCAAACTTCTTCTTTCCAGTTTCCTTTTTTGTGCATATATATAATATAATTTGACTATTTTCTTCTATTTTTTTGGATTTAATATCCCACTGAAATATTACCCACTTTGCTGCTTACCTGATTGTTGTGCTAAATATTATAATCGACTCATAACAACTTTTGAGGTGAAAGATGACCTTTATAATCTCTTTTCAGTCCTTATCTATTTTCAAAGTGGACTTGAGTTTTTGTCAATAGCAACAATACTTAAAATGTATCTGGGTTGTCAATTGAAGCCAGAGCTGCACGTCCTAATCGCCTAAATTTTTTAGCTATTTGAATCTTACAATAACAATATCTCCCTTTTTAATGAGCTTTTTGTATCAAAACTATGACTAATTTTATGTGATAAACACTAGCACCTTCCAATGGAGGCTATTATTGAGCTTGAGCCTAAATGTAATTTAGGCTTGGCCAGGATGAAGAAAAAATCCATTCCAGCTAACCTGTATATAATCAGGCGTTTTGATTTATTGAATATAATATTAAATTATAATAATTTTCTTTAATTTCCAATATAAAAGTCCCTTCTGAAATAAATTTAATTTAATTAATCTGGTTTTCTAAAAGTATAAACTTTATATTTAGTTTCTTAAAATTTGGTTTTTGAAACTTATGTTTAAGCCTTGGGCCATTTCATCTATATTTATGCCTGGCACAGGCTAGAGCAATATTCTTTTGGGTAATAAATCCCAACACAATTAGCAACATCTGGTAATCATTTTCCATAACTCCTCCATTTAAGCACAGTAATTATTAATTAATAAGTTGGACCTCACAATTCTCCTGTTTGAATGCCATGTTGTCATTGATTTGTTGAAGTGAAAACATATGTTTTTATGTCAGCTTGCCTTCACTAATCAGTTTAATATGCCAAACTCTGTGCAGTGTCAAAAGGAAAAAAGCGAAAGATTGATTCAGGAGTTGAGGTATGGTTTATGTTTTGGTTTAATTGTGTCGCCTGCATTTCTATTGTTCTAAAATCTTGGAAGGTTTACCATTTGCATTATATTTTTCTTCATATTATAAATTAATTGTTACCTATTTTCATTTCACATTTCATATTATAGACAAAATATCGTAATAAACAGATGTTTTTAAACATCAGACCTTTTCAATATTTGATTGTAATTGATCCTTTTGTTGCCAAGTTCCTTTTAATTGCAAGTGTTCTACTAAGTGTGATTTTCTAATTATTAGAAGGGCAGTGGGACTGTTGAAAAGCATGTCAAGATTCAAATTCCTGCACCGTTAAAGAAACAACTTGTTGATGACTGGGACTTTATTAATCAGCAAGATAAGGTAAATGAAAACGATTAAATTCACTCTTTCCAGTTATTATCTTCTTGAAGATGTTTAAAATACACTTTGTGG
Organism: Cicer bijugum; assembly: GCA_037974875.1. NCBI lineage: Eukaryota > Viridiplantae > Streptophyta > Magnoliopsida > Fabales > Fabaceae > Cicer > Cicer bijugum. The sequence continues at coordinate 7,106,454 of JBBPBT010000347.1, forward strand.
AGTTAGATTTCGAGGTATGTTTCATGTAAAGGTTACTTTACCTGATAGAGATGACCGTGAAATTATTGGATACTTTTGTGCCAATACAATTTTATATGCCACTGAGCAATTTTAAGTCATGTGACTGAATTATATTATATTAACCACCTGGTAACTTAATGATAATAATATGAATATATTATTATATCATAATTTTATAATAGCTGAATTATATGACAATGATCTTACAGACACCTGCCCTGGTTCTTCTCTTGTGAATGTCTTCTTAGAATTGCTTTCATCTGTTTAGGCTTCCTGGACCAAAATGCACAATGCTCGGTTCTTGTAGCTTGTGCTGTCATTAATTAAAATGAAAATAATATTATAATTATTAGGTTTTATTAGTTTTCTGTGCAAATTGAAGAGAATTATAGCGCGTGTACATATTATTTGGTTCTATTATAATGTGTCATTGCTGGCTTGCCGCCTCTCAAATATCTGACTATTTTAGCCTATCCTATTGGCTTACAAATATTTTCGATGGCATTGTTTTAGTTCTGATACAATGCACGGTTGTTTAATTTTTTATTATTTGATTACCACTTTAAAAAATGATACCCTATTTTCAGGCATTAACCAGCCCATCACATGTTTATTTATTTATTTTTATTTCGCCCTGCAGCTTGTTAAACTTCCTCGTTCACCAACTGTTGATGAAATTCTGACAAAGTACCTTGAATACAATACAAAGAAAGACAGCACGTAAGAAATTATTGATGATTTAAAATTCATATGCTTCCTCCTGTTTTACTATGGCTCTCCATTTTTGTTATTTGTTCATCCCATGCATCTAGTTGAGACTAATGATGATAGCATGTACATTGTGTTTCCATAATACAGGGGGGCTGATTCAACAGGAGAAATTTTGAAAGGAATAAGGTGTTATTTTGATAAAGCATTGCCTATGATGCTCTTATATAAAAAGGAACGCAAGCAATGTAGTGAAGCAATTGTGGACAATGTTTCTCCATCAACCATATACGGGGCTGAACATTTACTTCGCCTCTTTGGTATGTTCATTACTCTTTGCTACTTCTAAGTGTTTGCTTGAAAGGAGGATACTCTGTGTGGGCACATGTGCTTTCATTTTGTCTTGGGACATATTTTGTTATCCTTGTTTCTTTTGTGGATTCTTTTGATTTTGTTGAATGAGAGAAAATGAGAGAGACATATGGTGAAGCCGTAAGTCTACACTACACAACGGAGTCGGTTTTATATAGGTCCAAAGCAATAAATATAAAAATAAATATCAGAGATGCTATCCCTATTTACATGATATGATGTGATATATAATAAATACAAAGATCATACATATATTTTCAACAGATTTAATCTTAAAATAATGCTATATCGGCTTTATTTGATGGAAATATTCAATTTTGACACATTAACTTTTAAATTTTTCATGGGATCATGGCTAGTTGCAAAATAGGGAGTTTATGTTTTTACTGTGTGCTAAATAATCATAATATATCTGGGATTGCTTTGTTAAGTTGCTGCAATATTTGTGTAAAAAAGAGTTACCAGAATATTAATGTTCCTGTGAAAATTTGACGTCTCTTATCTTCTGTGATTCTTGGCTAGTTGCAAGAATTTTTAATGATTCTTTGCTGTGATATTTGTATTTCCAGCCATTGCAACAATAGAATATTGTTGGAGGCATTGATATATTGCCATGACGGGTGTAGCATTTGAACATTACCTGTGATGAACATACCTGTTAAAAGTTTCATAAATGCATTTGCAAATCAGTCAGATTTTTTCTTGTGCTTGCAGTTAAGTTACCCGAGCTTTTGGCGTATGTGAACATTGAAGAGGAAACATTAAATCGCTTGCAGCAGAAATTACTTGACTTTCTCAAGTAAGAGCTTAAACCCATCTCATTACTTGACTTTTATTGTGTCAAATCCTTACCCAAATGTCATAACTTTTTGGTTTCAATAATTTTTTATTTATCCCTACAAATATACTTGGAATAATCCTCAGAAATCACCACAAAATTAAAGGATTATTCATCTTTCTTAACAATCAAAGAATTGATTTTAAAGATAACAAAAATTAAGCTCTTAAACCAAGAAAACACAGGAATGAAATGAATGAACAATTAAGAGAAGAACACAAGAAATTTTACATGGTTCGAATTAAAGCAATGTGCTTTAATCTACATCCATGGCAGCCCCTATTATTAATGATTTCTATTTTTTTTTTTTTTGAGGTACAATCTCTCTTGATACAAGTTTCAGAGTTTCTCTTTATATTACAATAAGAGTAAAATGATCTAAGAATTGTTTAACAGTGATTTGCTCTACTAGGCTATTCAAAAAACTACTTATAGCCTAAGTAATGTCTTCTAACTGCCAAAACTAAATTAGTTGCAGTTAGTTATTAACTAACAAGGCAACATACTCAAGTTTGTTAATTTGCTAAGTTGACTAGAACCAATTAACTCAACAATTTTCCACCTTGGTATAGTAACTTAGCGTGTTCCTAGATCAGTGGCTGCATGATAATACCGGTAAGTAGAATGAGGTGAATTGAGAGAACTTAGGGATTCTGAAATGCTTCAGATCAATGGATCTGAGCTATGCGTATTATTATTTAAGAATTCTCTGTTACAATAGAAAACAGAGAAAAGATAGAAAGAAAGAGAATGAATTTCCCTAACTGATTCCCAGAATCAGTTACTACACAGTCAACTTCCCAAAAAACTCCTTACATGACTCTCCCTTCCCTATTTATTCTATTCTCAGGATCCTAATAACAGAAAATCAGTTATTTTTTGTTGGTGCCACGTTGGCGCCTCTCATACACCTTAGTAATGGGAGGTCTATGTTTACACATAGCCTTATCACTGCAGCCCTAAAGGGCTTAATCACCTTGAAGTTGAGTCAAGTCTAAGCATTGAAAGTACTTACTGCTTGGCAAAACCTTTGTTATCATATCAGCAGGATTATGATATGTAGAAACTAACACATCCCCTTGAGCCAACACTTCTCTAACAAAATGCAACTTGATATCAATATGCTTGGTTCTCTCATGATAGACTTGATTCCTTGAAAGGTGAGTGGCACTTTGGTTATCTCAATGGACAGTGATAACCTTATTCTACAGCTTAAGTTCCGTTGCAATTCCTTCAAGCCAAAGAGCCTCTTTAACAGCTTCCGTCAAAGCTATATACTCAGCCTCAGTTATGGACAGAGCTACCACCTTTTGCAGACTAGCCTTCCAACTGATTGATGTCCCAAAAGCAGAGAAAATATAATTAGGGAGTGACTTCCTTGTATCAAGACAGCCAGCATAATCAGAGTCAACAAACCCTTCAATCTCTACAGTTCTGTTTTTGTCCCTAGTTCCACCATAGACCAGAATTCTCCCTAGAGATCATTTAATGTATCTAAGGATCCATTTCAAAGCCTTCCAATGAGCCCTGCCAGGATTTGCCATGAATCTACTTATTATGCTTACAACACAAGCAATGTCAGGCTGAGTACACACCATAACATACATGAGTGAACCAACTACATTAGCATACATATGGAATGGCCTTCATGTAATTCAAGTCTTCATCCGACTTTGGTGATTGAGTTGTATTTAACATGAATTGTTGTGATAGTGGTGTTACAACAGGTTTAGCATTTGACATACCAAACTAGTCAAGAATTTTCTTGAAATACTCCTCTTGAGATAGGTGTAGCAGTTTCTTCTTTCTATCTCTGTTGATTTCTATGCCAATGATTCTTCTAGCAGCCCCTAGATCCTTCATTTCAAATTCCTTATTCAGCTTATCCTTTACTTCTTTAATCTCAGCCTTGCAGTAACTTGCAATTAAGATGTCATCAACATATAACAACAAAATCACACACCTTTTAGTTGGCAGAAACTTGAAGTAAACACAGTTGTCAAACTTACTCCTTTTGAACTTTATTTGAGTTATGAAGTCATTAAACCTTTTATTCTATTGTGTTGGAGATTGCTTTAAATCGTAGAGAGACTCATTAAGCTTGCACACCAAGTCTTCTTTTCCTTTCTCTTCAAACCCTTCGGACAGTTTCATCAAGACGGTTTCTTCAAGATTTCCATACAAGAATGCAGTTTTGACATCCATTTGCTCCAATTCAAGGTCCAACTCAGCCACCATTGCCAAAAGAGTTCTTAAAGACCTGTGCTTCACCACTAGAGAGAAAACATCATTGAATTCAATACCTTATCTTTGATTGAACCCCCTAGCAACCAATCTAGCCTTGAACCTTCCCTTGACAACCCCTGGAATACCTTCTTTTCTTTTAAAGATCCATTTGCAGCTAACAATCTTAGCTCTTGCTGGCTTTTTCTTATCAAAGTCCAAGTGTGATTGTCATGAAGAGACTTCATCTCCTCATTCACGGCAATGATCCAATTTTCCTTTCTAGCTAGTGCACCTTTGAAACTTTTAGGCTCGTCTTCCAAAACTTCACTAGCAACAACCAAAGAGAATTCAGTTAAGTCAGCATATCCATACCTCACTGGAGACCTGATATCCCTTCTTGTCCTATCACGAGTTAACAAGTAATCACCTTCACTCAATACCAGCAATGACAAGAGTTTTCATGTCAAGAGCTGTTGAAGGACATCTATTTATCAAGTAATCTAAGAATTGCTTAACAATGACTTGCTCTACTAGGCTATTCAACAAACTACTTACAGCCTAATCAATGCCTTCTAACTTCAAAATTGAATTAGTTGCAGTTAGTTATTAACTAACAAGTCAACAAACTCAAGTTAGTTAATTTGCTAAGTCGATTAGAACCAATTAACTCAACAATACTGTTTTTTGTTTTTAATCTCTGTAAAAATATTTTTTTTCATCTTTGCAAATATACAACATTTTGTTTTTATTTTAATTTCTGCAAAATTTAAGAGAACCTGAATTCGAATTCTGGCTGAAACAATTTTTTACCATACTTTATTTACTTTTCAGTCGAACTCTAGATTATCATACCCTCGTCCCCCTGTAAACCTGAGGTATAAGACAAAGCTTCACTTATAATTCTAGCCATTATGGTTGCGATACATTGTTATCTGTCCAGCTCAAAGGTGTAATTTAACTGCTATGTTTCTCTTTCGAGTTTGTTTGCTATTGGTTTGATAAAAAAAACTGGTTGCAGGTTTTTGCAGAAAAATCAAAGCACTTTTTTTCTCTCAGCATATGATGGGACAAAAGTATCAGAAGGAAAAGGCAAGGGGAGGGATGAATGAGACAATGTTGATTCCTAGTCTTCCTCGTCTGTTGTATTCTTAATGATTGGCATGTATCTTTCCCTTGAAAATTTGAGCCGGGAACGCTGTTGTTGTAAAAATAATAACTCATTCATTCTTTAATTTTTCAAGTTTTTACACAATATTTGTCTATTGAAACATATCCGATGGCTTAGATACACATCCCACCATCAGATTAGGTCTGGGATGCGCAAAACTGAGTAACTAGTAAATTATAGTTGAAAGCTTCTTCCTCCCTGACTTTTCTAAAAAATCTCACATGTTTTGAAAGTATTTCAAAAGATAATAATTGTGTTTTTTAAAGTATATTTATGAAGTGCATATTAGGATGGGAAACATTTTGTTAGGTTTGTCTATTTTGTTTTGGCCTCAAAAAAGATGATTGGGATTGTTCAACCCATTTAAGTTCTGATAAATTGGTTAAAGCGGTTTGGAGGAGGAGAAGAGAGAAAATATTTGAAATAATGTTTGTTTGGTTCTGTTTTAAAAAAAACGAGGGAGTAAAATATCTCTAAAATCAATTTTTGTTCCTCAAGATTTTGGGAGATTTGAAAATGAGGGGAGATGACCAAAATAATTTTTAAATTATATAAAATCTCTTCTTTTGCTTTGTACCAAAAAAATAAAAAATAAATAATCTCTTCTATCTCCTTGATCAAAATATAAATTTAATTAAAATACTGCTTCTCTTTTAAGTAAAATATGTTTTCATCTTATTCACAATAATTATAGGTAAGTCTCATTGATAATGAGAGTTGAGTGTTTATAGTGAAATAATGAACAAATGACTTGTTTTTTGGTGAGATGACTAGTAATTTTTTTATAAATAGATGCTCTAATCACTAAGTTCCTATGAAGTCTTGTCCTCGAGTCAAGGATCACCATTACTACCTCCTAAGTGATGGAGGTTATTTATGATATATGCATATCTTAAATGTTTCCTCTTAATCGGATGGAGGGAAGACTTGACACATATTTTGGTTAATATTTGATTATAATAGAAATATTGTTATTGTTAGGCAGATGGACATTATATTCAGCTAATGTTCTCAATAGATCATATGAATTAAACCTTAGATAAATATGAAATCTTATGATAGTCTAATTTTATTTGTTTTCTCTTTTCTAATATTTTTTAAATCAAACATATATTTAAGGTTTTATTTCTCACTTCGTCTTAGGTTTATCTTTAAAAAAAAAAATAGAATTTTATGTAAATTTTTAAAATTTCAATGCATTTAATATACACATTCCAAGATTTTATTTCTCATTTGCATAAATATATTCATATTCAAACCACGCATATTGTTTGGAAGGATACTTTTATACATGCAAAATTCCTTTATGTTTAGTTGTTTACTTTCGTACTAGTTGATAGTGGAGAACATAACTTCATACTTTTAACTATTGTACTCAAACTAAGGGGCTGTTCTAGGGAATATAAACTTTAACTTTGTCCCTCCTCATACTGAAACTTTTCATATCTCAACTGAATTTATTTATTTTTATTTAGAAACATTTTCCTTCGGGTTTGTTCCGTCTTTATTTATCAATCAAATTATATACTTTCTCTAGTTTAGAATATAAACAATAAAAACAAAATTTGATTTTAGTTAAAATTTTAATTTAATTTATTTTTATTTTTATTTTAATTTTAAGTGATAATGTGATTATAGTTTAAAATATTAATAATATTATTTTTTTTATAAAAGTTTAAAAAAATTATCAAAATTTTCAAATAAAATTTATAAAATTA
>JBBPBT010000347.1:7113605-7129354 GCA_037974875.1 Cicer bijugum
ATAAAAAATCAAATTATCACTAAAAATTAAAATAAATGGTTAAATTAAAAAAAAAAAAACTAAAATATTAACTGAAATAAAACTAAATGAATCCGTATTCTATTTAATCTAAAAAATTATATAACACATATTATTTCTGAAATTTTCAAGGCATTTAATACACACATTCCAACATTTTATTTCCCATCTATATAAATATGTTTATATTCAAACTGCACATATTATTTACAAGAATACTTTTATACGTGCAAAATTTAGTGTCGTTTGAAGTTGTATACTTTTGAACCGGTTGATAATCGACAACATAACTTCATATTTTTAACTATTGCACTGAAAGTAAAGGGTTGTTCCGAAAAATGTAAACTTTAACTTTGTCCCTCCCTCGTACTGAGATTTTTTATATCTCAACTGAATTGATTTATTTCTATTTGGAACCATTTTTCTTTGGATTTGTTATGTCTCTATTTATCAATCAAATTACATACTTTTCTCTAGTTTAGAATATAAACAATAAAAATGAAATTTTATGGCCTTAAATATAATAATATTTAAATTTAACAGTTCTATTTCAATAATATATTTTTTTAAATAAAATTTTGAATGCATTTGTTTGAAATTAAATAAAAATAATTTTTAATTTAGAAGACTTAAATATTATTTTTTAAAGATTTGTTTAAAACTACTATTTTTTTTTGTTTAATGTCATAAAAATGATTTTTTTTAATACATTTGTATACAATTTTATAAAAATGATTTTTTAAACTACAAAATTATTATTAAAGATGAAAAATTACTATTTTCATCTTTTCATTTTTAATTAAAAAATAATTTTTCAAAAATTATAACCAAACATCGATCAAATAATAAAAAATATTTTTTAGTTGAATGAAATTTACTAAGACCCCCAGCCGAGAGTAAAGTAATAGAATGAGCACACTATGTGTTGCGGATGGCGTAACAACAAACGGTTCATTTTTTTATTTCTAATCCTATACCGTAGTGAGTGACCCAGAACAAGACATAACATAACTACACAACAATAGGTTATCAATCAATTTTAATCGTAATAATGGCATGAAGGTTTCGTCTTCGAATTTTTCCAATTTCAACAACATGGAAGCAGTTTCATATTCGATCCCCTCTACCAAATTCCAATCACTTCAACGTATCCACACCAAAACCACTAGAATCCAATCCTCCAACCTCACTTTTCGCCTTCGCTCATCTCCGATTTCAATCGAACCTTTTTACTCTTCCAAATTTCTCATTCTCCATCACCATAAGCTTCGTTGCGCCGCTGAATCCACAACTAACCACCATCACCACAATCACAACCACAACGATCATCACAACCATAACCATAATCATCACCACAATCACAACCACAACGATCATCACAACCATAACCATAATCATCACCATGACCATCATCATCACCATCATTCACACGGCATCGATTATGCTAATCTCACTGGACCTCAAAAAGCGATAATCAGTTTCGCCAAAGCCACCAAATGGATGGACCTAGCAAATATCTTGAGAGAGCATTTGCATCTATGTTGCTTCTCCACCGCGTTATTTGTAGCCGCAGCTATTTGCCCTCATACTTTGCCAAAATCACTCATCAAACCCTTTCAAAACTCTCTCATTCTCGTCGCTTTTCCTTTGGTTGGGGTACAAAACTATCTCTCACTCAATTCAATTCAATTTATCACATTGTTGTCAATTTGAACATGTCACTATTGTTCTGCAATGTACTGTTTAGTACCAAGTGTTGTCAAATAGGAACTGTAGCCGCTGAATTCAACCAAACTGCTATTTCCCGTGATCTGCAATTAACAACACTGATTCCTTATATTTAAGTCTTTTGAATGGTACTATATTGAACTATTATGTGTTTATGTTTATGTGTATCAGGTTTCTGCATCACTTGATGCTCTAATTGAAATTAGTAGTGGAAAAGTGAACATCCATGTGCTAATGGCAATGGCAGCTTTTGCATCAATTTTTATGGGAAACTCTTTGGAAGGAGGGTTGCTTCTTGCAATGTTTAATCTTGCACATATAGGTAAGCACTACTAAGCTAGTATTATTCCGATAAACAAATAAATTAGTTTAACGAATTCAGAACTATACAATGAATTTGATTGGTTTATGCAGCTGAAGATTATTTCACTGGACGTTCAATGGTTGATGTTAAAGAGTTGAAGGAGAACTATCCAGATTTTGCACTTGTTTTGGATACAAAAGATGATAAACTTCCTAATACGTTTGACTTGGCTTACAAAAGGGTTCCTGTGCATGATATAACTGTAGGATCATATGTCCTTGTTGGTGCTGGAGAGGTGACAATTTTTGAAATTTTAAATTGTTTGGATTTAATTAATTTGCTTTTGCTGTCTTGTGTGTTGGTTTGTAAAGTTTTCAAATGGCTAACCAATTTCTATATAACAGTCATTAGCTGCAAACAAATCTTTTCAATTTTAGGTTGCTTTGGGCATATGTGGTTGCAACTTGTTACTTAATAAAATAAATAATCAATAATTAAAATAAAAATAAAAAATAAAAATTGCAATTCAAAATCGTTTATACAACAAAATTGCTGTCTTAAGATTTGCTATTAGAAATATTACTGAAAGAGATTATAATTCAAATTCTTTTGATAATATTTCTAATATCAAAAAAGTTATTTTTTAAATATTTCTTTCGATCTTTGAACACCAATATTATTGTATAAAATATTTTGGAGTATAATTATAATATTCTATATCAAAAGAAATATTTAAATTACATTTAACTGTAATTATCTACATTGAAGGCCTAACATATTGAAACATTAAAAAAAAAAAAGAGCTTTGGTGGAATAAGTTATCTTTCTTTGACACAAACAAGTGTATCAAGGGTGATCTACATAATCAAACTGCAAAACCAGTTTGGTATACAAATGTTTTCCAAGTCTCAAAGGCACTAATCTATGGATATTAGAATTTAGAATCTAAAAACATATAGGTGTCTATGAAGGAAATTCTGTCATAGAGTAGAGCCGTTAGATTAAGAGGGAGAATCTATGAAGTCGCTGTAGATGATCCATTTGGTTCGTTTTGACATCTTATATTACATTTATCACTGTTCTTGACATTGAGGACCGAAAATTAGAAAAATTAATTCAGAAAGATTGCTTTAAAATCTTCTGACACAGTTTGGTGTCCTTCATCCCCTTCCAAGGTTCTTTTCCTCCTTTAAAAGGAAATAAAAAAGAGAGACTCAAATGTCCCCATTCTTCTTTTTGTTGTTTTAACTGCACTATTCCATCTCCTTTCACTATTGGATCTTTTACTAACTATTCTTTTACATTATCCCGCCTTTCCTCTAAAAGAAAAAAAAAATGGAATTTCAAGTTTTATATAGCAGACTATTGAAGTATAATGAGGATGGTGTTGTGATTAGTCTGTGCCTGTAGATTGTGAAGTTTTCCAAGGCGGTGCCACCATTACTATTGAGCACTTGACAGGGGAAGTCAAACCTCTGGAGGCCAAAGTTGGAGATAGAGTTCCTGGCGGTGCAAGGAACTTAGATGGGAGAATAATTGTGAAGGTATGTTTGACTGTATATTGATGTTTGGGCATTTCAGGCTTTCTGTACTATATTAAATTTCAAAGTTTTAGCTTTAATTTTACGGTGGAAAATTGTAATAATATTAGTTGTATGAGGAACGTAAATGGTAGTGGCAATAATAGTATTCGGGGCCTGTGTCCTGTGGTGACTGATTGTTATTATGATGATGATGGGTGATACAGTTGGGAGAAGAAGGTGAAACTGGTGGGAAACAAATCATCCAATATCAGTAATAAGGTTTCAGTGGCTGCAATAATATAATTAATCTTATTACACTTATGAAGCTGAAGCCTAGTTTTGCAATATATTTTATTTTAGGAGAATTTCTGGAATGCGTTTATGTAAAACAGTGAGTTCTGAGGTTCCTGGTGGTGATAAGGATGAATGTAGCTGGTGATGGAGTTATTGGTAGGTTTTGGCTGGAAATATCTTCGTAGTAAGAATTGTTGTATGTTTTGGCTGGAAATATCTCCATAATATTTCTGTTGTTATTTATTGCCATACGGTCCATATCTAAGTTTGGAAGTTTCATTTTCATTGATGAAGATTGAAAAATAAGGGTGATGAGATGAGTCAAGTTCTAAATATGGGTAAGGATAAGTTGTAGAGATTTTGACACTAGGTTGCCAGTTACCGTGCTGTCTTGTTCGACACTTCAACTTGTTTCTGATAGGCGCTTGTCTTGTTTACAGTGCAATTTTGTTGGGAACTTACTGCAAAGTACAAAATTATTTCATCACAGGTAACAAAGTCATGGAAAGAATCAACTCTCAACAGAATTGTGCAGTTGACTGAAGAAGCTCAGTTGAATAAACCTAAACTTCAAAGGTGGCTGGATGAATTTGGTGAACGATACAGCCAATTTGTTGTGGTGTTATCAATTGCTATTGCTGTTGTTGGACCACTTGTATTTAAGTGGCCATTCATTAGCACTCCAGGTACTTCTTAAACTCTTTTAACCTAGCAGTGCTGTGTAATATAATTTAAGGTTAAATAAGTTTTTAGGCCCTATAAAATTATTCTACAAGCTATTTTAGTCTTTGCTGAAACGAAACATCCTTCAACTTTTAAATTTTTTAATGATTTTTTGCAAGCATGTTTAGATTAAAAGTTCATGAGCACAAATTTAGAATTTTTTAACTTGGCATTAATAAAATATGAATTAGTAAATGTCATATGTTCAAGATATAAGTCCTTACATATAGACCTAGAAATCGAATGTTGAACTCATTTTTTGTGGAAGGACTTTTTATAGTGTTGTAAACATATATGCAAAAAATCATTCAAAAACATATATTGATGCTCCAACAGGGATTAAAACTGCGTGCATAATAATTTTATAAGGACTAAAATATTTGACTTTTTTATAGGGACTAAAACCTTATTTAATTTGATAATTTATAAAATTTTCAAATTTGTAAACTAATCATTTTGGGATCATATATCTCAATTTCTCCTTTCCTTTAATAATCATTTAATGGAAACAAGGAATTAAATTAGAAAGAACGGATATCAAGTTTTCTTTACAAGCAAAGGTTTCCCTCTACTAAGAATAAAATGACAAAGCAAGTGCAGCAGAAAAGAAAAAGGAATTACATGGAAAAATTTGCACGGAATATCCTATTGCTACCCAAAACTTCACCATTTCTCAATTCTTTCCCATACCTTTCTAACCCTTTTCCTCGACAATAGTCCTATCTTCTTGTGTGCTTGAATCACTACTCTTATTCTCTCCCTGACAATTACCTTTTCACTTTGCTCGTCTGCTGTGAGGACTGAAGACAGATAGTATAATTCCCCCATGTAGCTTCTTGCATGCAGACACAGTCCTTTCTATTCCTTTTGTCCATTTTGGCACAGTGGTGGACTTCTCAGGAGCGGGCAAAGGCCACAGCATCCCGATATTTTTTTGAAAAAAAATTTATAAATAATAATGATAGATTATTAAAATAATAGTGATAAGTTACTAAAATATCCCTCCCTTCTTCTCTCAGTTCTCTGCTCAAATTGCTCTCATTCTCTTTCCTTAGACTCCCTTCTCAGTTGCAGCGACCAGCCGCCACGCTTCTTGGTCTTGATCCTCACACTATCTCAATCTGGTTCTTATATTTTTAGATTCTTACTATTTTCCTCTTCTATTTAATAATTTTTCTCTATAAATAGATGAAAAATCAAATGTCAATGGTTGTTGTCAGCAATAATCTTATTCTTATCTTTACCACAATATAGAGCAAATTATTCAATGGTTCTTAAAACACAACCAGGTCGCTGATATCATATTAGAAATTAAACGATTGAAGAGATAAACGAGAAACGAGGTAGATATTTTTTAGAATTTGTACTGATAAAATATCATATAATTAATACAAGGAGCTCTATATACAGATAAACTATCTAATGTCGAACAACAAATTCTAATCTCCTAATTAGTAACCCAACTACTACCTATTAAAAACACTTTTACATGTTAACAGTTGATATAGAACCAACGTTATAAAGTGCTGACTGTCACTGTTGTGTTTCTATATATGACTTAACATTCATATTTCAGCTTATTTTGTCTCTGTTGATGCAGCTTGCAGAGGTTCTATTTACAGAGCTTTAGGGCTCATGGTTGCAGCATCACCATGTGCCTTGGCTGTGGCTCCATTGGCATATGCCACAGCAATCAGTTCCTGTGCAAAAAAGGTATCAGTCAGCTACTTAGTAGTATCTAAATACAAAATATCTGAATATATTAACTTTTTTAACATCATATACTAATTGATCACTTTGCTTTCTTTCCCCTTCCCTGTATCCAAAGTTCTATTTTCTTCTTCTTTTTATCTTACCATTTTCTTTTCCCTTTATTTCCATCATCTCTTTTTGTTTCACATCCGGACAAAGCATAAGTAACAGTTTTAACCAAGTGTAAACTTGGAAATTGATCAGACTTGTGGTTGAAGAAAAAACAAAGTCATACTGTAAATACTAGTACTAGTTTCTTGATGCTTCTGATGGGGAAACTAGTATTATATTCAATATGGAAAAACTAATTTTTACTGATTAGATCTATCAATAAGCTGAATTGAATGGAATAATTAGATTAACTTGTCTTTTGTATTACGTTGTTCAAGTCCCTCTTTCCAAAGTTTGTGTTTGTTGGTCCAAAGTGAAGCAGAAACTTACTCAATCTTTTCCCATATTTTAAGCATAGGATATTCCTTTATCTGGGGGTGTGACAACTACCTCAATTTTGTAGGGCATATTACTCAAAGGTGGACATGTTCTTGATGCGCTAGCTTCATGCCATACCATTGCATTTGATAAAACAGGGACATTGACTACTGGTGGACTTGTATTCAAGGCAATTGAGCCCATTTATGGTCATCACTTTAGAAACAAGGAATCTAACATTTCTTCCTGTTGCATTCCTACCTGTGAAAAAGAAGCTCTTGCTGTTGCTGCAGCTATGGAAAAGGGCACTACCCACCCCATTGGAAGGTATCATTTTGAACAGAAAATGTTTGTGTTACTTTTGAACCCACCCCGTACGAGTAACAACTGTGGCTGTCATTGGTTTTTTGCATCATTCATCTATTTCTTGTGGAAGAGTAGAAGTGTTTTTCTTTCTTTTGCATGTTTCTCAATTTGGTTTTGGACTATTGGGTTAACTTTTATGTATTGTTGCAGTGTCTTGCAAGTATACATGTTATGAACTATTCAATTCAATCTTGAATGTTCAATTTTTCATCTCAAATGTACAAATATAGCATGATCTTGAACATGATTATCTCTTCTCAGCATTTACACTATTTTTCTGTAAAATGATTTGCAGGGCTGTGGTTGACCATAGCGAAGGGAAAGACCTCCCTTCTGTTTCTGTTGAAAATTTTGAATACTTTCCTGGTAGAGGCCTTACTGCCACTGTTAACAGCATTGAGGTACTTGGCAATTGTCTGCATTACTCAAATATCCACTTTGCTTGACAGTAGACACTACCATGCATTGTCAGTATCTCGAGCTCCTATTGCATACATTTCTCTTAGATACTCCCATTTTTCCACTGTACACTTTTTAAAAATGTGTTTTCATTATTTTGCATTGTTTTCTTTGTATACTGAAACTATTGCTAGTTCTAACTATATGGTATGATGGGACCTGTGAAGTATTCAGTAATAAGATAGACTGGCAATGTATGCATATTTTATTCTCATATAGTTTATTTGGGAATGACACGTAAAATGACTCAAATTGGTTTTTATTTTGTTATAGTCAGGAAGTGGAGGTTCTAAACTATTGAAAGCATCACTTGGGTCTATAGATTTCATCACTTCATTTTGTCAATCTGAAGATGAATTAAAAAAGATCAAAGAAGCTATTAATGCATCTTCTTATGGCAGCGAATTTGTTCATGCAGCCCTTTCAATTAATAAAAAGGTAGTGTGCTGTCAGATACTAATACGTCTCTCAAGGGAGGGATAATGCTCTTTAGTATATTCACAGTGCAAAGACATCTTCAGCTTGAGAAGCTGGCTTCATACCAAAGTTTGATAGAATTGTTAAGAATTATGATTTAATTCCCTCAATTCTTTATTTATTTAGTAATTCGATGGTGTTGGAGTGTCAAAATCTGTTTCTTTTTAATATCCCACAAGTATAGGGATTCAGTTGAATAGGAGTACTAGTAGAGAGTTAGTTATATATAAGGGATTCAGTTATATAGGAGTATTAGTAGGGATTTAGTTATATATGAGTAATCATAGGATTTGGTTGTTTAGTAATCTAGTATAAATATATATGATGTATTACCAATATATTTAAGTTTTCAATAAATATAATTTTATTCTAATTCTTGACAGATGGCAATTACAAAACAGTTATAGCTGCAGTTACATTATTAATAGCAGTTAAGAACATTTTTCAACTTCTACGGACTGTTTATTTTGAAAATTACTTTGGTCCCTTGTTCTTTTTCTCCCCCTTTTCCCAAACAAAATACATTTAGTCTCACTAAACATGATCTGCTACCCTGTTTCGTTCTCAACAGTTTCCTCCTGGACCTTACTGTCTAACCACTTGATGCAGGTAACATTGATTCACCTGGAGGATAATCCTCGTCCAGGGGTTTCTGATGTTATTCAAGAATTGCAGGATGAAGCAAAGTTTCGTGTGATGATGTTAACTGGTGATCATGAATATAGTGCAAGGAGAGTTGCAAATGCTGTGGGTATCAATGAGTTTCATTGCAACCTGAAGCCTGAAGATAAGCTGAGTCATGTAAAGGATACCTCAAGAGATATGGGTGAGTTCCTTGATTTGAGATTCTTCATCTTTTATGTCTGACAACAATCATGTTATGTATGGTCTTATTTCTGTAGTACATACGTATATGTTCGAAATAATGTAAATACAGTAGTTATTGTGACTATATACATACTTACATATGTATGCTTGTAGGTAGTGTGTGTATTTATATTGTACTCTCTTGTTTTCCTACTTCTCCTCCAAAATTCATGCCGTACCCAGTACTCGTGGGAAAGTATGAGTACCTACCAATTTTATTTTTGTAATTATTTCACAAAAGACTGCTTTGCCTAGGATTTGAACCCCAGCACAGAAGTTACAAGTAAAGCTAAAACAACAACCACGCTAAAAAATATTTTACCATATGCAAATGAAAATGTTCAATGTATACTCCACTTGCTGTTGGCCCCCTCAATAAAATTAGTGAAGTTCTGTTAGGATATACAAATAGGGATAATTATGAGTTTGTTAGTAGTTGTGTTCTTAGGTTGTTAGTAGTGGTATAGGTGTACCTGTTATTAGTTAGTTATCTAGGATCTAATCCCTATCCTAATGTACCGGAAGCCTTTAAATAGAGGCTTCCACCCCTTTAGAAAGCAGCTTTTTATCACCTTTAGAAATTGAGTGGTGGAAACCATTGTAGGAGCGTATCTGCTCGTGTATCATTTTTTTGGGAGAGGTTCTCTCTTATTATTTCTTATCTTTTCTTTCTAAATATTAGTGTTCTTCCTCTAAATCAAGGAATCCAATTCTTGGGTTGCTAACAATCGGTCTGACCTGCTGGATTCGAAGAAGTACCAGTGTGCATGGAATTGGAGGGTTGGTGGGCTAAGAAGGTGGAGCTGCCCAACATTCAGGGACTGATCCTATTGGGTGGATTGCAAATGCTGAAATGGATACTGTTTTGGTTTCGTTCTTGGGATCAAGAAAACCCAGATCCAACCTGGGAATCTTTTAGCATAGGTCTGATCCGTAGATTTGGCAATCAGGAACTAGAAAACAAAGCTAAGAAGGGAGTACAAGAGGCCCTTGAAGAAGCCACATCAGCAAATCAGTTGTCTACTGCAAGGGGTTGCCGTCGGAAAACCAAGAACCATCATAATCAATAAAGAGTGGGAAGTTAACAGAGCAAGAATCGATGAAGAAAGATTCAGTCTCACGTTTGTGGTTGAAGAAGGAAACATCACATGCCTTACATGATCCGTTTGGTTGGATGAACCGTGCTAGGAAGTTCTTTTTGATTCAGAAAACTTATGAAGAAGATGAACTTTCTATCAAAGACTTAAATTTTGGAAATTTGGATATGGAGGAAATAATGTTTAGCGACAAACAAACAAAAGTGGCAGAGGAAGGAGGCAGCCACTGCATCCTGCACAAAGGTACTGGGTCTGTGTCCATTAAGATTCCGGCAAGTCTTGTGCTGTCGCCAGATTGGAAAGTGCAATTAGAAACAACAGGGATCGCAACCACAAAGGAACTACATCTGATGGCTTATTCGCTGATTGTAGCACCCCTCACCACCAGATCTACCGCCACCAAAACCACCAGACCTGAAGGACACCAGCAACGAGTTGCCACATCTCAAGGTTCGTCAATGGCATTGTTGCTTTCTCTTGTTTTGTCCTTGTTTATCGTCTATTTTTCTTTTTGCGGAGCTTTCCCCCATTAAGCCATACTCAATGCAGCAAATGTTCTCTTCGATTCAAACTTGGTCTCCTTGTTCCTCACACTCGAAATTGTGGTTGAAAAGCTTCTTGAACATTTGCCTTCCGCCACCACCTTTGGTCTGTCCAATCCCGCGTTCGAGAAATCCGACACAATCAGATGAGTCTGTTCGCCATTAAATAGAGGTCATACTTTGTTGGGCAATTCAGAACTCAAGCAGGTTTGCAGCTGCAGGAAAGTGCAGAAAAAGGGAATATGAAAGTGCCTAAAGCTGAAGTTGAGTCTTCAACAATGGGATCTTGGAGGAAATTTTGTTTAAATTTTTTTTTAACCATTGAATATGTCAACCTTGAGGACTTGAAGAGGAGTGTAATTTTAGGATATACAATTAGGGATAATTAGGAGTTTGTTAGTAGTTGTGTTCCTCGGTTATTAGTAGTGGTATAGGTGTACCTGCTTTGGTGATTCTGTTATTAGTTAGTTATCTAGACCTAATCTCAATCGTAATGTACTAGAAGTCTTTAAATAGAGGTTTTCACCCCTTTAGAAAGCAGTTTTTTTATCACCTTTTGAAATTGAGTGGTGTAAACCATTGTAGGAGCGTATCAGCTCTTGTGTATCATTTTTTTGGGAGAGGTTCTCTCTTATTATTTCTTATCTTTTCTTTCTAAATATTAGTGTTTTTTCCTCTAAATCAAGGAATCCAATTCTTGGGTTCCTAACAAGTTCTGCCAGTGCTTGAACCCAGTAACGCATCCATGCAACATAGCTCAATAATAAGTGTACCATCTTTTCTTTTGTAGTGACACACTATAGGTTTGTTTATCATGAGACGATTTTCATAACCAGGCTCCTGAATAGTATTGTTTAAATTGAATGATGCCTATTACACATCTTTGTGCTCTACTATATTGATTTTACTTCTGTAATAGGGGGAGGCTTAATTATGGTTGGTGAAGGTATTAATGATGCCCCAGCTCTTGCTGCTGCAACTGTTGGGATTGTGCTTGCTCATCGTGCTAGTGCAACTGCTATAGCTGTTGCAGATGTGCTGTTGCTTCGAGAAAATATCACGGCAGTGCCATTTTGTATTGCCAAATCTCGCCAGACAACTTCACTGGTACATTATATTAACTGTTAAGATGCTAATTTCTTCAAAAATTGGATGCTGTTGCCTCACATGTCAATGAACATGCAGATTAAGCAAAATGTGGCTCTAGCACTGTTCTGCATTGTCATGGCTTCCCTTCCGTCAGTTTTAGGATTTCTGCCATTGTGGTTAACGGTATGAAATTCAATCTGATTTAATGCTTGATCTTGTTGCTATTTTTCACTCATACTTTTTTGTCCTTGTAAACAAAATGAATGTGATTATGCTGCAAAATCTTTGTTTTCTTTTGACAGCCATGCTTTATTGTTCTTGTAAACAGAATGAATGTGATTATGCTGCAAAATCTTTGTTTTCTTTTGAAAGCCATGCTTTATTGTCCTTGTAAACAGAATGAATGTGATTATGCTGCAAAACCTTTGTTTTCTTTTGATATTACCGCACAGCACCATGTAGTGAATGACTTGCACATGCATTTTTTTTGTCACCATTTTAAAAATTGCGTTAAAGTTGCCTTCTCCCCCTCTCCTTTTATCCGTTTTCACTCGGGACCAGAGGGTAGTTTGCTTGTAGTAAATTACCCTTGTCTTTTTCATCTCAAACAAAATTTGAAGATTTGTACATGGAAATTAAGCGTATCATAGTTGAAAATATACAGATTGTTTGATTTGTGCCTCTAATAAAGTATTAGTTTTCTTTAGCCCCCTCAATAAAATTCCTCAAATGTCTGGCAGGTTGCTCCTCGTCTACCTTTTTCTTTGTTTGATTTTTAGTTCTTGCTTGGACTTGCTAATCAATCTTTAACATGCGTGCAGGTTCTCTTACATGAAGGTGGAACCCTACTTGTTTGTCTCAATTCCGTACGTGCTTTACATGAACCATCCTGGTCCTGGAAGCATGATATATTACAGTTGATTGGTGAGGTTAAATCTAGACTCCCCTACCTTAGGACAAATATCACCTGCTCAAGTAGCATTACAACCGCGAATTTATGATGTAGTGTTGTTTGAAAGTAGACAAGTAATGTATGGCAGATTATATTGTTTATTGAGAAAAAAATGTCAATACCCCTTGTGTATATCTGTAGGCTTCTTTTTCGTCACAAAATTGAACATTCTCTATTATTTGAGTCTAGCTTCCCATTAGTTAACCCCCTTTCTGCCTTTGTAATGGAATAATAAAAATGGTAAATATCACGGGAAATATTTGCACGTAATTTTGCTGTTATAAGACTCTCTCTACGCAGAATGTAATGAAGATATCATCTCAAAAAAATAGCAAGAGAGTTCGTTTAATTTGTAAAAGAGTAAATATTGAAAAGAATAATACATGACAAATTTTAAGTTAGTAGGTAACTTTTTGCCTTAAACAATATTTGATGCTAATAGACAATACAAAAAAAATAATAAAAAATTATTACAACGTTTTATGTATGATGCATGTGATATTGTAAATGTTGCTGATAATCTAAATATTAATATTGGAGGAAAAGAGTGAGAGAAGGGATAGAGAAAAGAGAGATGAGAGAGAGGGAGATAGAGGAGATATGTATTGACAAAGATTATAGATTGAGAAGAAAGGAGAGGGGGTGGGGTGCTCGAGAGCGAATATGAGGTGATGATAAAAGAATATTTTAGTATTTTAAATAATTTATATTTAAGATAAAAAGATGTCTTCTAATTTATTGAGAAACAAAAATTTCATCATTCTTTATCTCTCATTTTGTCTGTCCTATAGTTTTTTATTTCTAAGTAAATCACACACATGCCAGATATTCTCATAAAGTTCTCATATGTGTAATCTCTGTTATTTTTGTTCTTTATAATCCTATGAAATGAAATTTAAGTATAATATAAAAATTAGTATTTAAATTCCTTACTAATATCTTACGCAATAAAACAGTAACTCACTAAACCATGGCTTGGCAATGTGAATATAAATATTCGAAGGATTTTGTACCACGCATCTCTCATTTTACCTGCCGCCCCATATATTTTATTAAAGACTATTTTACTCCTTTGTAAATTTGTATAAAAGCAAAAAAAAAATTACCATTTCATGTCACACTCCACATACGAAAATTATGATAAAAAAAAATTATGATTCGGACGTTTTGAAGTTCCGAAATAGGATTTCAGTAAGTTATTCGAAACTTTTGTAATTTTAAAACATTCGAAATGCATATTTTTTGAAACAAATCCAATTTTTCGAAAATTTGGATAAACACCAAATTTTCAAAATGTAAATTATTCGAAACTATGGATGCATTTCAAACTTTCGAAATGAAAACATGCTTCGAAGCTTTGGCCTTTAATGAAAGTTTTAAAATATATATATGCGAATCTTTCAAAGTTTCGAAAAAATGCATTTCAAAGATTTGTTAAAACCCAAAGTTTTGAAATTTATTTTTTTTTTAATTTAAAATTTATGTTATAAAAAAAATTTGAAAAAAAATTAGAAAATTATTTTTAATTAAATTTTTTACTATTTTTAAAATTAGGTATGAGTAGAGTTGATGTTTCTGCTTCAAAAAATGTTATAGATTCTACAGAAAAATTCATCACTGATCAGCTATTATTATTACTAACGATGATTCATCATCGATTAAATTTTTATTATAGCGATATAGTTAATGTTTTATTTGAAACGTATTTTGTAGGTATTTTCCTCTCGAGTTGTATTTGAATGGGTAAAAACCATTGGAAGACAAAATGGAATTTTAATTGTTACCATTGATCAGATAAAGCAACCGGAATTAGGGGAAGAAAAGACAAATTGATTTTGGGATGCGAAAGGGTGGAAGATATAAATCAGAATTAAAATCATCATTAACTTGCTCTCATAAGGAAAACTGTCCATTTACTCTCAGATGTATACTAGTAAGTGTCGATGAAGAATGGAAAATTAGTGTTTGTTGTGAGACACACAATCATGATTTACTTGATACTCTAACTGGTCATTCTTATTTGGAGCGTTTAAACGAAGAAGAGAGGAAATTTGTCAATGACATGACAAAGTATAAGTTTGCACCCAGATTTATTCTAAATGCTTTGAAAGTGAGAAATGAAACCAATGTCACTATTCCCAGTCAAATATATAAAGCAATGAGTACTTATCGATCATCATTGAGAGGTTCGTACACAGAAATGCAGCATCTGTTGAAGTTAATACAACAAGAAAATTATGTGCATTGGACAAGAACACGGAAAAATTCTGATATTTTGAGAGATATTTTTTGGACACATCCTGATTGTATAAAGTTGTTAAACACATTTCATTTTGTTTTGATATGTGATAGCACATACAAAACAAATAGATATGGGTTACCATTACTTGAAATTCTCGGTGTCACATATCTACTAGTTTGACATTTTCAGTTGGGTTTGCTTATTTGGAACAATAGCGACGAGATAACTTTATCTGGGCATTTGAAAAGGTATGAAAATTGTTCAAATTTGGGTCTTTGATTTCTAAAGTTATTGTGACTAATAGAGATCTTGTTATGATGAACGCGATCAGTGTTGTGTTTCCTACTTCAATACATTTGCTATGTCGTTTTCATATTAAACAATTAATTACATAAACTTAAATAAATAATTGAATTACATTTAAATAAACAATTAATTACATAAACTTAATTTATATAAATTGATTAAATAAATTTAACTAAACAATTAAATAAATAAACTTAATTTAATAATTGAATATATAAATTTAAATAAACAATTAATTAAATATATTTAAATAAATAATTGAATAAATAAATTTCAATAAACACTTGAATTAAATAGACTTAAATTAAATAAATTGAAATATACCTCTCCTTTCCATAGCCTCCGAGGCACGTGGTGCTCATACTGTGTCAACACATGTCTCACTATTGGTCCTTCGGGGAATCCAGCACGTGCAACAGCATCATCAGCATGTTCCATCTGAGGCTTAGGGACATCCTCCTCCATATGTGCA
Organism: Cicer bijugum; assembly: GCA_037974875.1. Lineage (NCBI taxonomy): Eukaryota > Viridiplantae > Streptophyta > Magnoliopsida > Fabales > Fabaceae > Cicer > Cicer bijugum. Next base: position 7,129,246 of record JBBPBT010000347.1, read on the forward strand.
TGTGTAGTAGACTCGACGACATCATCATGGATGTCTTGTCTCGACGCTGCCTTATTGGACGATTTGCTTCGTTTCGTCGTCTATTTGATGCTATTGGGGGGGGGGGGGG
>JBBPBT010000347.1:7129475-7139820 GCA_037974875.1 Cicer bijugum
GGGGGGGGTGCGTAGTACAAAACCCATATTCGAACACATCTTATTTCACATCTTATTTGAAGCGATCAAGCTATGCCATTGAGATTTTAATCTGTCTTGAAAGATTTATTATTTTTCTAATAAAAAGTTAAAATTCATTATCTTTACTATATTTTTGTGGCATTTAAAAAAAATTATTCAATTAAAATAATATAATTATTACCAATAGAATAAAATGCAATGCTATCATTTTCAATCTTCAAATCGATCTATATTTTTAAAGTAATACAAGTACTTGAGTTAACAAAATAACATTGAATATAAAAAAATATAAGTCAATTGACTGTTATCAAATCAAAATTTTAATTACAACAAACAAACTAATTTTTTTTTCAACAACTATTAACACATTCCTTAAAATACAATTTCAAAAATTCAAAACACTTTTTTGAATTTTTCAAAAAGCATGAGACACATACTATTAACAATTTTATAATACCAATCAAACAACAACAAAAATGTTTAAGTGGAATGTAAGAATTAATGAAAATGTTTGGAGCTTTGTTAATCTCAATTTTAAGAAGTTGAATATTTTTAGGATGTATAAATATTCAGTTTACAATTATACTCTTAGAGAGTAATTACATGAACTTGAAGAGTATGATACTGTAGTCAGTTCATAAATACAAAAACTTGTGGTTTATTACAGAGTGCATTGCTCTTTTTCCCTTTAAAGTAAATTTTCAATAGAAAACAAAAGAATAATGTTTTTCAAAAATTTGTTAGGGATGCTCTATTCATAGTTAGAGTCACACGTTATTTTATTTGCGTCCTCTAATTGTGGATGATTTGACAAATAAAAGCTAATCACAAGATATTTTATCAAAATTCTGTGAATTGTTGAAGATTTAATAAATAAAGAGCCCTGGGTCTCTTTTCAAAAAATAAACATAAAATGCCAGTTAACTATATTATATATGGTTTTACAAAAAAGTATTATCAACAACTTTTCATTTTACATTTTTAATAAAATATTTAAAAATAATAATAATAATAAAGTGAAGTGAGGTTTGAAAAAAAGGAAAGAATAATAAAACTATCAAAAACGGTCTCAACTCCCAACTATCCAGAGCTTTAAAAGCAGAAAATTTCTCGATATTAAAAAGAAAACGTAACCATATAGGAAACTGATCAACTAATTTTCAGATTCATAAAAAGGTAACTGACAAAAACAACTCTCAATTCCAAATAACGTTACCATTTCCCTTCATGAATGCTGTGCGATAAACTACTTGCTTAATTTTGGATTTGAACCATAAAAATTAAAAACTATTTACATTATACTTGTACCGTACATAGATTTTGATCAATTAAACTCAAATAAGAAATTTTTCCATCCTACACTTTTTTCATCTAACTAAAGCCCTCTTTATCTTTTCCAAAAGAACAAGAGAGAAATTTCAGATTTGCCATTTTCCAACAAGTAACAATTCTCTCTCCTATGTACATTGGCCAAAATTATTAACTCAAAAATAAAAAGGAAAAAGACTTCCTCTTTTTCTTCTTTTTTTTTTTTTTTAAACCCATTTTTTTGTTAACATTAATAAGACTCTAATTACGTTCTAATCAACCAAATTAAGAATCAACCCTGTTAATCCCAATTGGTTTAGCTGAAACGTTTCTGAGTCTATCGACACCTTGAAAACACATTCCATTACGCTCTTCCATGTAACTCCTCACTTCATTCCTTACCATCTCTTGCATAACTGCCATCAACTCCCCACTCATATTCAACGCTCCCATCCCAACTTCTTGTGAAACTTTCGCCGCCACAGAAGCCGTTACAGCACTCATCGGCGAAGCATTAATCGGAACCGCCGCAGCGCGATTCATTACATCCGAAGAATCCACGCCGGGAAGAGAAAGAGAAAGCGAAAGCGAAGTCGGAGGTCCGTCGTCTTGCTCCGACGATGCCGTTTCCGCCACCATTCTAACCGGCACAGGACGAAATACGTGACTAGGAGAAGCTCCGGCGTAGGTTCCGACGACACCTTCTGCTCCGGAATCGCTTAAATCGGAGCCGGAAGGACTTCCCGGGGCGCCGACGCTAGCCGAGCGTTTAAGCGGCTGAGGATTAAAAGCGGGATCGTCGGCTGAGAAGATGGACGAACACTTTCGCTTCAGCGTGGAGTTCCAGTGATTTTTTATTGCGTTATCAGTTCGACCGGAAAGTAATCGGGCTATTGTGGCCCATTTATTACCGAAGCGGGCATGGGCTCTGATTATGATATCATCTTCTTCAGGTGTAAAAGCCCGATGTTCAACTTGAGGTGAAAGCTGGTTACACCAACGAAGCCTGCAAGATTTACCAGAGCGGCCTGGAATGGCACGGCTGATGAGTGACCAGTTTCTGGGCCCGTGTCTTTGAACGAGTTTCTGTAAGGCATCATCTTCTTCTGGGCTCCATGGGCCTTTGATCCGATCCATATCCTTTCGGTTGACAGCCATCATGGTTGAATAAAATTGTGAGGGTAGGGAGGGAGGGAGGTTTGTTAGTGTTGTGAAGAGTTTTTGAGATGATTGTTGTGAGGGAGTTGTGCAATTGTGTTGATTTATTTATATTTGTGAGGGTTAACGGGTGAGGGGAAACGGTTTGGGAGGTTAGGTTTTGGGGGATATCTGCATCGATCATGATGCTGTGGATACCGCTTGTTCCTTGGAAGCGGTTGCTTTTGGATTTGCGTTACAGCTGTATTTCTACACGCGTCGCTTCTCAGCTGCTCCTCTTTAGACAAGTCATCGCTTTCTTTTTTTCTTTTTACAAATATATATACATTTCATTTTTTTTATTTTATTAATAATTAATCAAAACTATTTGATAAAAATAGTATTTTATTTTATATATTTTTTATTATATGTCAATTAACAGATAACTAATATGTCTCACATTATCCTTTTTATTGGAGTGAAACTTTCTTTTTAATAAGTATTTGTTTGATTCAATTTAATTCATCAATTTTATTAACTTATCTAACACACTTTTTTTGTGGATAGATGGATAATAATATTATCCATTGACAATGCTTAAACAACTCATAAAATTATTGAACCAATTCAAAAATTAAAAGTCATAGTTGCTATTAGGGAGAAACGGAGGGATGAATAAGAAATGGCATTTTTTGACCGCTTCCCCTCTTACATCCTATAGTATATAAACTATAGAGTATATTACTAATATATTAATTACTATTGAACTGTATTTATTTTTATTATTTATATAAACAATAAACAAATTAATAAACATATATAAATTTGTTAATTTATATTCACTTCTATTTTAGCAAGTTATGTTTTAAGATGTGTTTAATAAATTTATAGATGTAACTAATAAGCCTTTTATGAATTTGTTAACTTGGTAAGATACATCTTAAATGACTATTTAACGAATTTGTAGATATAATTTATTAATTTATACCACTTAAAAAAATTGAAATAGTGAAGAAATATACAAACGTAAAATAAAAATTCCATTTATATATAATTATGTTGCTAAGTGTTAGGAGCACAAAATTTTGTGACCAAGCAAATATGTTGTGTCTAATATGTATCTTCATTTTAAGTTTTTCTAGTAAGATAATTTTTTATTTTAGTCCCTTTATGATATGTTTCTCGTTCTATTCATGATTGCTACTCTCCGTCTTAATAAATCAACACCCAAAAATTAACTTTATTTGAGCAATAACTCCATCGCTACTGGCCAATGCAACGTTAAACACAAATTAATTATCTAGCCCTCTTCAACTTCTTGCCATGAAAAATTACTCGAAAAGGCAAAAAATTGATCATCGACTCATTATGTTATTACCAAGATAAACTTGACCACTTGTAGATTGATGACCATACCTTAAATGCAAACAAAAAGAGGTGGCCACAACTTTCATAAATGTTAAAAGCAAAGCACACAAGATATGTCTTGGTTAACTAGAATCACCTAACAACGAGTCATGGCTTCATGTGTGGGAAGTTTATTATATATAGTCATCAAACACAAGTATCTAAGACAAAATAGAACTTTTTCACGGCCACTGAAAGACCTATGTTCAATGTGTGAGAATGGTGACATTATGCATAGGTATATCAACCATAAACACTTTTAATTAATAACTATGTTAGGTGTTCAATTCTATGAATCTTGCACGACAATCTACAAACATGTTCAACAATTATTTAGCAAGTGTACTAAACCGTTCAAGGAATGATGGTGATATGAAATATCGTCTCCACATAGATTTTGTATGGTTTAAATACACAATAAAAAAAAAATATGTCGATAAGTAAAAAGTTTAATAATTAATTGATCACGTAAAAAAATTTAAAGTTAGCCAAATATAATGATTACGATTTCGTGGATCCTCTTTCACTTTGTAAGTATTGAATCACTATTTTAAAAATCAAATTAGCATATTAAATTAGGACCAATTTTTTTTCTTATAACAATTAACCTAATTCCTTACGCGAACTAGCTTGTTACTCAAAGAATGGATGTTTACCAATTTATGAGACATATGTTAATACTCTATATTCACATGGTAGATATTGAAACATGAACCTCAATTCTAAGTCCAATTGTTACTACTAATTTTCCAATAAAGAAGTAATTCCTAATTTCATTTTGATAATGGTCAATCAACAAAAAACATTAAGAATAAAAATTGATGAATAAAAATAACAATTTCAATTGCATAGATAGTAATAAGGATTCACTACTACGTACATTCAAAGAAGATCATTTACATCTTAATTAAAAGGAGAATTAGTTCATGATTAAAAACATAGTAACAATGAAGAACATTAAATTAAACATAAGAAAAATGAAATGAATCTTCACTTCTTGTTTCCAATAGTGGAATCTTCAAGTTCCTAGCCTCCAAAAAATGCACAATATTATTTTGAATGCCCTATAGGTTAGACTTCTTGCAAAATTATGAGATTTTAGCTTAGATAGGATTTTGGGACGCGTGCTAGCTCATTGTCGCCATTTTTGACGTATTTTGATGCTCAAGACAAAAAAATATGTCATCAAATACACTATAGCCCACATATGGATACAATACGCTAATTTTGGACGCATTTGTGTTGATTCTAGGCGCAATATGATATAGTGTTAAATTTATCTTCATTTGATTTGACTTGTATTTTTCACCTTTTAACAATCTAAATCTAAATCTTCATGAAAGTTGTAGTTATATATGTTAACTTTAATTTCCAATTAAATTGACTTCAATTTGACATTTACAACTCCATATATGATTAAAATATTGCACGCGAGTCGTGTGACTTTTTCACCAAAACTCAGCATTGCGCTAATCAATGAAACAATACAAAATACACATAATAGTTGGTTAATCAAGAAAGTGAAAGTATGAACATATTATTTAATCGAAGAACCATTTATTCAAAATAATTCTAAAACGAACATTAAATTTAAACAAATAAACTAAACTCAAAATACTCTAAAAAAATTACATTTGACAAAGAGTCGGCAATACCCCTCCAACAAGATTTGAACAAACCACAACTTATGAAGCTACAAAATGTTAAGTTGTTTCGATTCATTTCAATCTCACTGCCACGAGTTTAATTGTTGATGCCATAAAAGCAATCAAACAAAACATGTTTTGTGTGAGTATTAACAAATGTGGAACAACCCTTACCCAATTATCTAGCCAAAACCAAACTTCCATTCTTGAACACAACATGTATAGATCATTCACCATGTCCAATAGAACCCTAATCGCTCCACCAAATAGAAAATATTTGCATGAAACAATATATTATTAGCTATGGTTCCATACTTAATTAAATGATAGTAAATCATATCAGATACCTCCATTTTTCTACAATAAACCTCTATTTCCACTTGAGCAATAAAGTAGTGTTACATAATCAATATTGCTCACACCTAAACCACCCTAATCATTGAAAACACACCATATACCAACACAACCTCCTCTTAGCATCCATTCCTCCTAACAAAAAACTCCTTTGTATGGAGACAATATCATTTATCACCTTCCTAAACATTTTGTAGAACGACATAAATATAAATGTAAGCTTGGTAAAACTGAGTCTATGAGAATAAGTCTATCTCCTATTAAAGATATTTGTTCACTTCTAAGAAGTTTTATTCTCATAATCTACCACTAGACTCCGGGTAGAACACCGCCTTGAATTTGCATCAAGTAGATTTTTTTTAAAAAAATTAAAAAATACTTCTTATTGACAAAGATAAAAAATTTGACTACTACAAATAATCTTTTTAGTTAGCTAACTCTCAATATTCTACTTTTTATCAAATTAATTTTTAAATTAAAAATCAACTCATATTTGCGCAAAATAGACTCAATTACCCTTAAATTATTCTAATGGCCTTCACATATCTGAAATTTAAAATCTCACTCTTCCTTTTTCAAAAATTTAAAATTTCGTCTCTAATTAGTACATCATCAGATGTATGCCTAGTAGGTAGAAGAATGGTTTAACATTGTGAGATAAGCTTTCCAAGAACAGTTTCAAAAATAAAAAAAAATAAAAAAAAATAAAAAAAAAACTTTTACTTCTTCTTTCAGCTCCCGCATACATGTAAGCCTCTCTCCACTTACATACAACTAACCCAAATTGTGTCCTTCTTTGATTAAATTTCTTAAAAGCATGAAAACATAAATATTTTTACTTAATTCATTTAGCATGTGATTTTTGTAGAAGCTAACTCTCATTTGCCTATATTTGTTTCCAAAACTGGTTGGATGATAACTTCCTACCCTCTAGATTAGCCTCCTATCTAGTAGCGATGATTTCATCAAGCATGTTATTCTATTGACTATGTAATCAATCTACAAATCCATTATTCCAAATACCTCTCGACTCCAACTTTCCAGTTTGTCTTTTTATGCACATATTATTCATTGTAGAATTTACATTATAGAGAGCATTAATACAATTTAATACATAAAATATTTTATTTTATAGTATAAATGTATTTAACATAAAAAAAAAGTGTCAAACATATTTTTTTAAAAATTTACATAAAAACTAATTAATACTTTTGAAATATTATAATTAATGAATAACACACATTTTGTTATATTACTTCATAGCTTACCATTTTTAAATATCTACACGATAAAATTTAATTAATTGTATATGTATAACATTTTCAAATTATTAGCGATCGTTATTAGACTCTAATGTATAGTATAAAATATAAAATAAAATATTTCAAAATTGTTTAAATACTTTTGTTGTTTGAAAAGATTAACGACTCAACAATGTTTTGATTAGTTGAAAAAAGTAATTTTCATCTTCAAAGGATAGTAGGTGAGATTAAAATTATTTTTTTAATTTAGAAAATTTAGCAGATTACATCCATCGCTAAGTTTAGTCGTTTAGATTATCGATATTAATATGTTATGAATATGTCATTATTAGACTTACGAGGCAATTGAAAATATGTCATAATCTTAAAATGATTGATGTTTGCATGTGTTTTGTGTTTGTGTGTACTGCACCATTAACATGAATTTGATAACTTCTTTATTGTTTGTATTTGGTGTTGGGGAAGCGCAAATATGCCTAATGCTACAAATGAAGTTCATGTCTCGGGTCAATTTAGAAGTTTTTGTTCTGATATGTGATATGAGTTTGAGAATGTTGTATTTATTTGAAGTATTTTTTTTTATTAGAAAAACGAATAATGTTGATGTTTGAAATAAATTCTAAGTGATGTGATTTATTTATTAAAATAATTTAAAAAGCGAAAGAGTGATTATTATATAAATGTGATATCACAAATATTTTTAATTGATTTAATTATAATTTTAATTTTTATATTTTCGCATATTTTTTATATTGATCTTTTAATTTTAAAATATTTCAATTTTAGTCTCTTCTTTAAATATTTGAATGTGAAATGGTGATGTGATATTTTTTTAATTTATGTGATTTATAATTTGTTGATGTACAGTTATTTAGATGGATTAATTGTTTATTTGCCATTAATTAAATTATAATAATAAATTTTTAAGTATGTTTAAAAGACATTTGTTAGTATTTTCTTTATAAGGTTACATTTATAGGTCCTCAAATACACATCTCATTAATTTGTGTTTACAAAATGTTAATGAATGTCATTTGAATATTAGTTAAAGAATGAATTAAAGATTTTGCGCTGAAAAGTAATTGCTTATAGGGTGAGAGTTCAATTAAGTCTTTCGTATATGTACCACTTAGATTGACCCTATGTACCCACTCCACTTAAATTGACCCTTTGGCATGAATGGATCCACTAGTTAGACATGACAAAGAAGCAGAGTAGAGGCAGATTTTACCTTTTCCATACACTCGGCTAAGTGGAAAAAATCTACATCTGCTCTTATTTTATAATATATGTGAAATTTAAGCCTCTATTCTTGTTCGCAACGGGGTTTGAATTTTTCTACCCACACCTATATCTATTTATATATATAAAATTATAAATTTATAAATTATATTTATTATAATTAATATAATAAAATATTTATTATTAGATAATAATAAAATTAAAAAAAATATTTTCTATATAAATAATATTGTAATTTTCAATATTTAAAAAATACTAAGTATATTCAATATATTTATTTATATAAAATTTAAAAACTATAATAATATTATTTGTGGGTGGATGGTGGATATTACCACTCCAAATCCGTCCTCACTCTAAATTTTAATTTTGAGAAAAAATTGCATACATACAATTAAAATCAGTTTTCTCCACTCAAATAAAACGGATTGGATGAGTACGTGCATATTTGTTATCTCCACCACTAAATATCAATTGAAGACAATAAATCCCACTAAATTATTTATTTTGTGCCAACTAATTGAAGAATTATATTTTGTTTCTTATTAAAAATATGTTGCATCCGTAAAAATTATTTATTTATTTACCAAGAACGTCTAGATGTGCAATTATGTGAGAGAGTAATTATCATTTTTAAATGTTGAGATGTCTTCGATGTTTTCTGGATATATAATAAATAATAATGATGTATATTTTATATATATTTTTTATAAAAATATTTATGGTATATAACATACACCACACTTATCAAAATATTTAGACTCACAAACCTTTTATTTAAAATAAGTTTAGATGATCTCATTTATTATTCCTACAAAGATCCGCTTTTTTATTTATAATTTATTTTTAAATATAAAATATTCTTTTAATTTCTTTAAATAATAATTTTTAGATACTTGTTAATATAATTTAATAATTTAATTTTTGTCTATTTGGGTCTATTTCCCTTGTAAGTATTTGAATAACTAATTCGAGGTAAAAGTTGAGGCGTTAGGGTCAAAATTAATTATGTGGACGACTGGTAACAGTTGTGGAAGTTAATGTGGACAAAGAAAACGCTGAGATTCACAAAAATCTTCTCAGGTTAAAATATTACCAGTACTGTACTACTAGTACTTATTATTATTATTAAATAAAAAAGTGAAAGAAATTAAGAAAGAACGAAAAACGGAAAGGAATAAAAAAAAAAATAGAAATAGAAAGAGAGATAACGATGATAACGGTTGGGAGATGATGGGTGATGTTCCTTGCTAGTTTGAGTTTGACTGACGACTATTCCAGCCTGTACAGCATTTCGTGCGGATATTTTTTATTTTATTTTCGGTCGTTCATGGGAGAAAAAAAAAAGAATAGTAATAATAATAGTACTACTATTAGTACTAGTAGCAGAGAAGGGCCCACCTGACCAAAACAACAGTATGATGATGTGGCAGAAAACGACAAGATCGGTCGCCGAATCGGAGCGCGAATCATTACTGCTTTCCTGTCAGTCCAGCCTGTATTCTTTACCTGCCTCTATCCCTATCCCTATCCCTATTCCTCCACACACTCACACCTGTCGGTCACTTCCCTTACCTTCCTCTCATCTTCCTTTTCTAATTCTCTTCTTTTTTATTTATTGATATATATTCATGTTTTAAATGTCTACATTTTTATTTTTTTTCTTTTACTTAGCATTTTAGGAAAATATTTTTTAATTTAAGGTAATTTAACTCCCCATTGTAAATAAAATTGACTTATAAAAAAATGTAGAAACTCATTTTTAACAGTAATCAACTAAGTGGAAAAAAAAATGAGCTGCATAATTGAGTAAGAATTTTTCTTTTTACAACAGTGGATGATAATTTGGAAAAAAAAAAAACAATACTAATATAAATAAATAACTAGATTACTTAGTTAAATTAACATAGAAATATATAATTGTCTAAGTCAATTTATATTTAGTGATAGAGGTAATATTTATCCTCC
>JBBPBT010000347.1:7140177-7151055 GCA_037974875.1 Cicer bijugum
TAATGATTCTTTTTAAGTAGTTAAAAGTTGATATTAAATTTAAATTGTATTGAGATATTATTAATAATTTAATAAAATAATTTTGTTTTTGTTTTTACTTTATTTAGTAAAAATCTAATATTTTAAAATGATTTTTAATTATTAAAATTATATATTTTTTTTTCTAATTTTTAAAATTATAACATAATTTTTAGAATATTTAAAAAGGACATATGGATATGGATCAACAATAATAAGTAAATATTTAATTATGTTCTAAAGACATATTTTAAAATATAAAATAATTTATATATTTAACTTTTTAAAAATAAAAAAGAAATATATTTATTTCAATAAAAAATAATTAGTTTGGAAATATTTAGCATTGGTAATCAAGACAGATGGTACTTTTAGCAAGGGCAATAAACCAATAAGTAGAAAGTGGGGATTAGGGGATGTATAATTAAAGCAAGGTAATATAGGGAAAGGGCAAGGCGAGAAAGTTGTCGGGTAGTATAGGGATATGGTATACATTATTCAAATGCCAAATATATGATCCAACAGATTCGTATCCAATTCATTTCTCTTTCTTGTACCTCCTTCCTGCTGCCTAGTGCCAACCTCTTCTGTCTCCATGCACTATTTTTATTTATTTTTGGTAGGAGTAGAGTATCATTTTTCTTTATCCTTTTTTTAGCCTTTGTTTGATTTGAGGGAGATAGAGAAGTGGGAAAGAAAAGAGAAGTTGAAGACTTCTCCTACTTCACATGTAAATAAAATGAGAAGAGAGAAAATTAAAGTATGATTTCAAATTATTATATTTTCTCTTCTCAAGTGAGAAGAAACAGCTCCTTAAAGTCTGACATTCTGACTCATGATCTCAAAGTTTTGAAAATTATTAAAAATTATATATTGTTAATATTTAAAAATTATTAAATATTTTACTACAGTCAATCACATAATGTGATATTTTTATGTATATAATAATTATATGATTGATTTTCAAAAGTTATATTATTTATACATAATTTTAATTTTTTATATTTATTTTTATTAGAAGTCGAGTTTTTTATATTAAAATAAACCTCCAAATTGTTTAACAACTGAGACGCAGCCAAAGCACTAATCAATATGGTAAAAAAAAACGTTTATCCAGTTTATTTTTTAATTTTTAAAAATACTGCGTTACGGTACTATAGTTCCATTTATTTTCTGAATTTGGAAGTGGGTATGTACTTACCAATTTGGATTGAATTGTGTTTAAATTTTTAATTAAACTTATATTTAAAGAATTAGTTGTTCAAATAATAAATCAAAATAACTCAGATTAATAATTTAAATTTATATAATAAAAAATAAAATATTTAAAATAAAGTAGAAATTTTATGTTTACAGGTATTTTTATCATTCTAAAAATAATTCTATTTTTTAATTTCAATTTCTATTTAACCAAACAATAGATTCTCTATATAGTTTTTATATATACTAATCAATATATCAAATATACTTTATTTCTAATCTATTTCTCGTCTCACACACTCTTTCTGACACGAGCATTAAGAAATGACAGCGCAGTGTGTCAATATGCAATGCATGCAGTAATTAAGCACGATTAACAACGGTAATTGTCTGTCGTAGGATTAGAGCTTGATTCCATAAACAGCGCAAGAATATGTCCAAAAAAAAATTCTGCTGTTCCTTATCTAGACAACTTTTTCTGAATTTTAACTTTATTAAAAATGTTTAATTTTTATTATAAATATTTTTTAAATTATATTAATAAATAGTTGCAATATATTTACCGTACACTGATAATATACAATAATTACTTTATTATGTATAATATTAAAAATATAAAATTAAATTAAATAAGTTTTTAATTATATAAATTTATAATTTCTATAAAAAATTAACTTTTTTCTGTAAAAAATTTCTTTTTTTATTTTTATTTTAGATATATATATATATATATCATTGAATGGTATTTTTAAAAGTTATTAATAAATTTCAAAAAATATTAAAAAATAGTTATTTTTAAGTAACTAGAAAAATTAACATTAATTCAAAGTTATAATTAAATATTATATATAATTTATTTATTTTAATAAATTTATAATTATTAAAATTAAATTATTTTTATTAGAACCTTAATTTTTGAAATTCGAATCTAAACTCCAAACATATTAAAGTTGCCTTGGGTTGAGATATTTAGATTTTTGATATACAAGGAGCGGTGTATGGGTCAGTTGTGGACAGCAAATGAAAGTGATGTGTATAATTGCAGTAACCATCATTTTGAATTGGGTAATTTGCAGCTGTAGAGAGGCCATGGTAATAATGCTTTTAGCCTTTATGAGATGAGATTGGTTTTAAAAGTTTTTCAATCCGCATGGCATTTCCCTAAAAAAGAGAAGAGAGATACGGAGAGTTGTACTTTACCACTACTGAAACCGTTGGGCAGCGACAGCTGTGAGCTAATTATTATTATCGTTATTATTAAGAGTACAACATGAATTTCCTATTCTTTAGAAACAAAACAAAATACCCTCTTAATAAAACATCTCTTATGGCAATTTTTAAGTTACCAATTTTAAATTGCTTAATCACAATTAAGTGACATTTATCATGTTAATCATATTTAAACAGTTCATGTAGATTCTGCTTGCATGGAAGCAAGACACATCCATAATTGTTCACTAGGGGAGCAAATCATGTTCCGGTTTGGACCAAAGTCTAGTTTTCGAGAAACAACATTCATTCATAATACTAATAGTTTGAATATTGGCCCAACAAATTTTGAGAACTCGAGAGTTTCTTGATCCAAAATTAGATTTGCACAGATTAGTTCAGAACTAAATAACTTATTGAATCAGTCAACCTAATCAACTTATGTCTTGAACCAGCCGGTATAAGCCAACACAATACTAAGCAGCGTCAGTCAAGCTGATACTGCAAGCTTTAGCCAATCAGTTAAACTAAAAAACTAAAAGATAGAGTTTGTTAATTAGTTTAATAATTTTATAACTCTCAATAAAAAATATATAAACACTTGCACAAGTAATTCGAAAAGTATTTTGATAATAAAAAAATTTGAGAGAAATCAAACACTAGTGAGGACACATATAAACTCTTGTTAGTGTAATTTTCTCAAACTATGGTGAATTATTGAAGTCGAATTCAATCCTCATCTGTAGGAGCATACTTTTAAAATGGATTATCAATCTTTGAACTTTCTTATGTTTACTTCATTTGTTTCTTACATTTTAAGATATAAAGTTTTTATCAAAGTTATATCAATTAATTATATGACTATTTTATGGTTTAATTCACTACATCAAACTTTTAATGGATTGTTAGTGGGTAAAAAAATATTAAATTATAATTTTTTATAATAATAACAAATATTATAATACCTTCAAAAGAAACAAATATTATAATTAATTTATTAAAATCCTAAATAAAAAATATAATTAGATGGATTGGATTAATATATCTCCATTAGAAATATGATAATAGAAGGATTGGATGATTTTTATATTAAATGGATAGAATGGATTGATTTATTTTTTCGAATCTTTTAATGGATTGATTCGATCCATCCAAATTTGAAACCATTCAATACATCTATTTTGTCACCCATAACTTGTGGCCAACCAATACCTCTCAACTAACTATTTTACTTTAATTAATTTAAGCATTTGAATAAAATTAAAATTTATAAAATTATTTCTACATTCATGTGATGATTGGACTAATATAAAATTTATCAACCTTGTAAAAAAAATGTAAGGTTAAATATCAAAACTTGGTTTGATCTATGTGAAAAAGTGGCCAAATGAAATATAGATGGCAAGACTCTCCAAAATACTATTTATCTTAGGTTACCATAAGTTAATGAATAGTTCTTACCAATAGATAAATCGAATACATGATAATAAACTAAATAATATCTAATTATAAGAGTTAAAACTCGTAGTATTTCTACCGACATTAGTAAATTGCATTTTTTTTTAACCATAAAGACATTTAAACTAAGCTTTGGCTACAATGTAAAAGGTGCGATTGTGGTTATTAGTTTTCCAATGCAACCAAGATTAATGAAAATTAGATAAGTACAACCTACGTTATTGCTTGTAGAAAAAGAACGCGTCATGATATAGTAAAATTTGAAAATTAATTAAGAATTTCACAACAATCCAATTTTGATCCAACACATATCTAAAACACAGTTAAATGCTATAAAAAAAATGTGTTAAAATGTGTTGATCACCATTCAAGTTTGGAGATAGAAGAGTCATCATCATTCTTAACTAAGGAAGAATTGGTATAATTTCGTAACTATAGTGTTTATATGGTCATCCAATCTATTTCTAATGATATTGATACATTTTATTGTAATTAAAATTTCATTATTTTACCTAAACAATATATGTCAATTGATAATCTTTCTCAAAACTCGTGTTATCACATATCAACTATAATTTCATTATTTCACATGTATGTTGAGTTTGACCAACAAACTTGTAAAATTAATTACTTTAATTTGTCGATGATTATTTTTTTTTTACATTTATAAGTTCCCTGATTTTTGTATAATTTGTTAGAGATCGGGTCACTACTCATTCATTTGAATTCAATGTTATATATGTTGGAGTTGATTGCAAGTCTCACATCCTTTAGTGTGGGAGAATAAGGAGAAGGCCAAGGCTATATATTGAGTTTTGGTCCTTTGTTTTCAAATGCACCAGCATCAGTCAGTATGTAGCACTTTAAGCTTGTATCTGACTTAGTTTAAATATTTGCTTTTGTAAGAGTGTGGTTGTAGTGGGGTGTTGGGTGTGGGTGAGAGAAGTCTATGTGTTGTAACAATTTTCACATCGTGTTAATTCTCTGAGAGAAGTCTATATGTTGTAACAATTTTCATATAGTGTTAATTCTCTGGTTGCCGGTTTAGGCAGCGGCCGTGGTTTTTTCTCCGATTTTGGAGTTTCCACGTTATATTCTTGTGTTGTGATTGTGTCTTGATTCTTTTGAACTTATGTTGCTGTTTTTCCCAACAATATATATCCATATTTTTTATATAAAAACCAAGTATTGCATACTATTCATCCGATTTAATCTAATTCTACCTTGCAGTTCAACCTTTCTAAGAGTTCACCTTGTCGTTTCGATGTCTAAACAGGTTTTAAAACATTGAATCAAGTGGTTAGGTTTTAAAACATCGGATCAAGTGGTTAGGTTTTAAAACATCGGATCAAGTGGCTAGATAAGAGCAGTTTTATCAATGCACGAAGGAGCTAGACAAGTGTGTGGGGGTGGGAGGGTTGGAAAATTTAATAAGAGGATTTCTATGGTGTAATTGAAATTTAACATATTTTGATATTATCAAATTAAATCACTAATATTTTAATGACATATCATCTATGAGTAGTTTCACTATATTTAAAATTTAACGCAACTTAAATTTTGAAGTTTTACAATTTTGTTCTATTTTAAAATAATTAATATTTATTTATTAAATGATATACAAAAAAAAATAAAGAATCTCCTCTTCACTTGTTATATATCTAATACACTGTTTTTCATTTGTTATTCTTCATCTCCCCCTATCATTCTTCGCTGTCTCTTTCATTTGTTATGCATCGTTTGTTTATTAAGAATGAAAGATGAACCAAGAAACGACAGTGCGACGATGACAGTCTATAGTCGATGGTACCAAGATGAAATCGACCGACGCAAACACACACGAATTAGAAGAGAGATATTCTCGCGTTGATAGAATAATAGTAGAGAATTCTTCTCACTGATGTAGAAGAACAACATAAATTTTGAACTTCTGAATTGATAATAATTTTATTTTTAATTAAATAAAAAAATTGATAAGATAGATGCATATATATATATATATATATATAACTAATTTGACTAATTTAATATATAATATAAATATTAATATGGAAAAAGTTACACATTTATTAATAAAAAATTAAAAATACCAATATATTTTTATTTTTTAAGATTGCAGTAAAAGTTTTCATATAATAAATAGAAGAATTGCAAAGTTTTAGGAGATTGAATATTGAGAGATAATATATTTTCTTGAAAGAAAGACTTTTGTTGACCCAAAAAGTTGCATCCCTGGTGACGAAGGACAAAAGCCTTTATTAAGATGAGAGATAGTGACATGGACGAATACCTAACGAGAAACTCATCTGTCATTTCATTTCAATAATTTCAAGGAAGTTATTGGATAATGATTATACAAATCTCCTTCAATTTTTTTTATTATATTAGTTATTTTCTTACCAAAATATTCTTATTTATTTTACATTCTGATTATTTTCTAACTTTTATATTAATTTTATTTATTTATATAAAAATTAAAAACATTTAAAATAAATAATTATATGTATTTTCAAACACAATAAAAATATAAAAAAATTAATTTTATTAATTTTTGAACTTCATCTTCATTCACCTTTCTTTTAATAATATTTTAATAAATATTTGATCGAAACAAAATTAATACACATTTTAAAAATTTAAACAAAAATGTTGTTACAAATTAAACTAAATTGACTGTGGTTAGTTTATTGATTTATCTGTATTGGTCAAGTTATCGGTATCCACCAACAGCACACCAGTGTGGCGTCACAAAACTGTTGGTATTTCCACTGAATCGTCAATACAGTAGCAAGCCAGCTATAGCAGTTATTTCCACAAAACTGTTGATCTTTTAAAGTTATTTTTGGAATGACAACATTATTATATTCAAATCCATGTTGTTTATAATCGTTTCTTTAAAAAAAACTGTAAAACCTAATTTAGTTATCGGGAAAAATAAACTATAACAATTTAATCTCCATATTAACCACCATCAAATAATTATATATCTAGCAATAAAAAAAAAAGTATGATTCAGACTCTACAACAACAAAATCTCAAAATATATAATTGTTCAATTAATATTTAATTTTTCAACAAACAGTTTTGAATGAGCTGTACACCGTTCACCTAGTGAAGAAAGAAATACTTTTTGGCAACCATAATAATCCATCTAAAAGTGAGTTTATTTACCTTTGTAACTCTCAACATATGCAACGGTATCGAGATAAGATTTCATTTTAAAAACTCAAGTGAATAAAATTTTATATTTTTAAATTTAGTGTTTAAAAAGAATTATTATTTTTATTTCTATAAATTATTTAATAAAACTATTCAAAATAAAAATTAATAGTGAATAAAAAATTATTATAAGATCTAATAAAGTTAATAAGTTTTTATAAGTTAAAATAAAAAATTTAAAAATTTATTTAACCTATGCTGTGAAAGAATTCCTAATTTTGCGCATGGTGATTCCATGAGATGGAATGATGATAAGATCAAAGAAATACTTTATCAAGTTTTTTCTGTAGACCTAGACACTACTATCAACAAATTAAACATATATGCAATTATAATAAAATTTAAGTCTATTTTTTAAATCATAAGATCAAATAAGACTTTATCGTGTTTTGTTTGTAGACCTAAACGCTATCAACACATTAAAATTTATGCAATTTCAATAAAATTTTAACTCTATTTTCTAAATCATCTTCTATAGCTAATATATCAAGTCATTGAAAATATAAAAAGTTTAATAAAAATAATTTGTAGATATTATTGTTAAATATGAAAGAATATATTAATATATACTTATATATCATTTATATTTCATTTTCAATTATTTATTATTTTATTTTATTTTTACTCAAGATTAATAGTATGTACATAGTTTATTTAATAAATAAAATTATAGATTATTGGAGACACCAAATGCAAGGTCAAAGAAAAATGGAATTTATTTTAAAAAGTATTATGTAAAAACTTTTAATTTGAACCAAAGCAACAACCAATATTGAAAAGTTATATATTCAATAATTAATTAAAATAATTTTATAAAATTATTACATTTATATTTAACAGTTTCAAGATAAATTTAAAGATGATCGTTGACCATATTTAAAAATCACTTGAAATTCTAGTGATGATTGACAATATTGATTTGAAGTGTAAATTATCGACTCCTTTTATTGTTATGCCTTGAACAATGATGGAAAAATGTTGGTTCAACAATTTAATATTGAGGGACGCATTTATTTTTTATTAGTTTTTATAGAACTAATTTCAATTAATCATTATTTAAGTAGCGAGTATCAAGAGAATCGTTCCAATGAATATCAACGTCGATATTCATTAATGTTTTGAATTGCTTTTAAACACTCTTTAATGATAAACTATCTTGACAAACGATTGATTATAACATTCACACGATTTTAATACGTATAAAGTTATAAAATAGTATTAAAAAATAAGGTTTGTTAAGGCAACTTATACTGCGAACTATTTTGATAGTTGATTCATCCCACATCGTTAGTTTACAAGTATTTATCAATTTAATCGAGCCATTGGATGTTTCATATGTTTAATGAAAAAAAAAATCTATTTTTTTCAAAAATGAAAATCATTTTTAATTGTCTGAATAATGTTTATTTCAGATTCTTGAGAAATTATTTTGTTACAATAATCATTTTTTTTTTGCTAAAAATCAAAAGTTAAAAATAATAGTTTCTCAATTTGCATTCTCCGATAGATGAGAGAGAAAAATTACACGAAATTGAAAAATACGAAACTTAACCTATGAGAAAAAATCATGTCATTATCCTTTGGAAAATCCAAAATTGCCTTATATCAATTTTAAATAGGGTTTTGTTTTTGTGTGTTTATTTATTGATTTTTGATGAGTACTTACGTATATTAATCGATTTTGAAATGTGTATAAGAAATGAATTAAACTAATAAATTTTGAAGTGTCAAATTTAAAATATTTAAATGGTTATGTTATAGTAAATTTCACAACCAATATTTTAGATATTGACACTTAGCTTAGGAAAGATTCTACCAAGTACCAACTATTACCTTAGTGACTATATATGGATAATCAGACTATTATGAATTAGAAAATTGGGTAATAGTAGGTTACTTTATAAACTGTTTTAACCATGTGACTTAATATTTTTACTGACTTAAATATCAATTAGAATGACAACTAAAAAAAATGCAAAAAATTATAAGAGTGATAGAAGAATTGTTGTAAGATGTGATAACACTAAAACCAAATCATTTTAGAAATTGCATTGAAGAAATATAGACACACATGCTTCAATAAAGAAGGGTGGAAGAACATTTTGAAAAATTTTAAAAGAGAAATAATTATACTTATGATTGCACTCAATTGGAAAATCACCACAAAAAGAAATGATATAGAGGCAGGGGATAACAAATAAAAGGGAGAGGTAGAGAAACAGAACAAGAGAGAAATTATTGTATTTAGACAAGTCAAGTCACTTATTGTAATTTTGTAGTTTAACTTTTATAAAATTGTATACAACCAAATTAAAAATCATTTAAAAAAAATCAGTTTTAAACAAATTTCTAAAAATAATTCCTAAATTTTTTTAATTAAAAATTATTTTTATTTAAGTTTAAGCAAACACACTTATTGTTTTAATGGTAAAAATCACAATGTTTGGTAGATAATGTGATTAGTATTTTGAATGACTTTCAAATACGAATTATACAATAGAACCACTCATGAATTTGCGTTTTCCACTTATGGATTTACAAAATCGTTGATATATTGAATAAACCACTATTTAGATCTTGAAATTGATACAATATTAAATTATTTTTTCAAATTATTTAAAAACAGAAAAAAGATTTTTGTTTCAATTACTTACGGATACTTTTTATAAGTACAATAAAATTCTAAATTAGTTTATTGTTTACTCGTTAATATACATTCATATCCGAAGATTTTGGCTATTGTAAAGCCATCAGCGTGGCACCGTTTTGGTGTGGTCTCCACTTTCCCATTCTCAATTGCTTTTGTTTCAGATATTTACGACGTCATTTTTCTACTTTTCTGGTGCTTAAGCAATTATCCTCAGGTTTATTCACGAAGTGATTGTTGCGTGAACTTCATGTTTTCTTTTACTTCTTTATACATGCATTCTTTTTTTTTTTTTTATTAACTTCATTAGTTCTCATAATTTGGCCAACTTTCTTACTAAAAAGGGCTCGCGTCCTATAGAAAGAAGAACAATCTCTCTTTTCATATGTGCACATCTTTTTAAATATTAACTAATTTGAAATATTTATAGCTATGACTATGGCACACGTTTAAATTTCATAATTTTTTTAAAATAAATATTACTTTAAAAAATTGTTTTAAAATAATTTTCTTTTTTAACTAAGATTTTTAATTATTATTATATACACTTGAAAATAATTTCGATATATATTAATAATAGTAAAAAATTAATTAATATTTAATAAATACAAGCGAGTAAAAGAAAACCCTTCTCCACGAGGAGGGGATGCATATGTCCATATGATATTATTGGTTAAACAATAAAGCATATTTATTGACTTTATTCCCTTTGATTATTGTAATAATCGATGTTTTTGAATAAGTTAGGTGAGATGTGACAGTGGTTTAGTTTAACACCAATGATGCATAATATATTATGCAAATTAAAGCAACAGAATAGAAACAAACTAAACAGAAGTTTATTGTTTTTTGATTAATTTATTAATCGTTAAATTATTGAGAAAGGAAAAGGTACGGTAGTTCGATGATGCATGTCGTGTTCTAATTTGAAACTGCAAACAGACTGCCCCAAAAATTAAGGACAACGGAATCCATCAGATTCATACAAGACACGAGGGGGTATGTAATATATATTCACTCTGATTTTGTCCACCCACCCAATCTTTTATAATTTCTTCATTTTCTTATCTCTATCTTTAACAACTTTGTCATTATCTTTTTTTTTTTTTTTTTTTTTTTTTTTTTTT
>JBBPBT010000347.1:7156554-7171478 GCA_037974875.1 Cicer bijugum
ACAATGAGATAAAATTATACAATAATTAAGAAAGGAAAACACTTTTAGCTGGGAAATTGCTCACACATTTTTCATAAAATAATTTAAATCATTCTCATTCTTCAAATTTTTTCTCTCTATATTTTAAGGAGTTTTTCAAATACTGTCCACATAAATCGACATCAATCAAATTATTATATTATCTATAAAAATTAAAAAAATCATAAACTATTATATCACATACTCTATTTATTTTTTGTGTTTTTAAGTGATAATTCACTTATGAAAGTAATCCACTACATAACACACCGAAAATAAAACAAAAAGATCAATGGGATTTGTTTGAGGGTTTAATTAAAAACAACTCAACATATGGAAAAATCACTCTCAAATGATATTCATGAATCATGAGTTAATTAATATTTAATAATTCATGAGATGTCTCTTCACTGGAAAACTGAAAACAAAAAGGCTATGATATGTTTGGCTGCCACTTTTTGTTTTCAAAATCAATTCTCAATTCTGGGGATACAATAAATTTAACAAAATGATTCTTTAAAATTTGATTGAAGATAATTAATGTTAAGCCTGATGAGATTCACAAAACATATATGTGTATATTACCATGCAAACAAATAAGTTAGTTTAAATTCGCTTTTAAAATATGTAATTTAACATAAACCAATATTTTTTTTCAAGCTAACCCATAGATAAAACCTTTCCAATAGTGTTTGAATGAGATCTTCAATGTTTAATAAGTGGTATTCACTTCGCATTCAATTTCAAATGTTCATATGTAATAATATGTAATAAACTTATAAGGAAGATTTTTGTCACAAATATAAATCTATCAGTTGAATCCAGATATCAATATCAACAATTGTGAGCTTTAATAGAATATGCAAAATATTAATATTAAATATAAATTTTTTTTATTAATTACAGTAAATATTAAATATTATTTATATATAAATCTCAATAATTATTACAACTAACTTACAATTAATCTAATTAATTTACAATTAACTGACGTAAACTAATTCTAAAACACGTGAATATATAAGGTTGAAAAAAATAAGAAAACCTTCGATACATACAAAACCTAAATTTCTTTTAAGTTTCATAGATCTCATCCAAGACTAATGCTTTCTATTTTTTAAACTGACACTTATTGGACGGTAAGTTTGGTCGTGTGGGGCATGCACAACCTAGTGTGAATCCATGGATAAAGTTTCGGCTCCTTAATCTTCATGGTTTGTTCTATTTGAAATTTATGGTCCTTTTTTGGAGATTACCAATAAAATCACTAACGAATACTACTTTTCTCTATTATACGATAACTTACCATATTCACAACAACTAAAAAAAAATTAAGATTTTTAACTTTTATAATACAATTTTAATTATTTTCTTCTGATGATATATTTTAGTTAATATTATATTATCATTTTTAAGTTATTATATTTTATTTTACTTTTAAGATAAAATAAAATACATTCATAATTAATAAAAATAAATTTTTTCATTTGTCATGGAACTAAAATTAAAGAACATAATAAAAATAATTTAACAAACTTGGAGATAAGATATTTTTTTTAGGAGTTGGAGATAGATCATTAGATTTATTAGGATTAGTTAGTCTTAAACATCAATTGACATGATATCTATAACAAACTTTTTTTGTTTTGTCAAAAAAATAAAAAACAACAATTTTTTGTTTTTGTTTATAAATATGTGGATGTGTTTGAATGAATTATATTTGTGAAATTAATTTTAGTTACAAATAATTTAAATATTAAGTAATTTATGTTTGATTAAATTAAAGTGAATTCAACAACAAATTTTAATATAAAGATTATATTTAGATTAAAAAACTATAAATCATAATTTTAATTTTCCAAACAAAATTAATTTTCCTCCATAATTTTTCAAACATATCAAAAATGATTTTACACATCTAAAAATGAATTTCTCCTCTAAAAATGAAAACAAACATCCACTAATTAATATATCAATTTTACTTCTCACACCCCTTAATTTTTTTTAAACCCAAAATATTTAAATTGCTCTTCCCTTTTTATTCAATTAAACCACTTTTCTCAACCTTCTTCAATCTTCATCTTCATTAACTACCAACTTCAACCTTCTTCATTATTCTTCAATATTCTTCTTTTTCATCATCCTCATCTTCATCATTTTGATACATTTGATGTTCAATAAACTTGAATCACTTTAAACATCTTCATCATTTTCATCATCATCATCATCATTATAGTGAATCAAAACAAGTAGGTATGTATTTTGCAGCTGATTTTTTTTTCTAGATCTGAGTTTCGTACGTGAACTCAATTCATGTACCTTCACGTGAACTTAATTCACGTAGCTAATAAGATGAATTTTTTTTGAATATACGTGAATTAGGTTCACATACACCTAAGTGAATTAAGATTGCGTATGGTAATGGAGGTTGTATATTGTTGTAACATACTTGAAATGAGAATACGTATGAGTACGTGAACTCAATTCACGTAGCACACAAGTGAATTGAATTCACGTGTACATACGTGAACTCAGTTCACATAAAGAAGGAAAAATTTGTCAATATGTATGTACGTGAACTGAGTTCGCGTCCACATATGTGAATTGAGTTCGCGTAATGCATTTTAGTTCACATAAATCATCAAATTCAGAATACGTGAACTGAGTTCACATTCATCATTTCATTTCAACAGAAAACCCCTAAACCCATAAAACCCAAAAAACAATCCTAAACCCATAATGTGTTGAAGAAGCTTAAAAATGAAAATGATGAACCCAAGATGATTGAAGAATAATTATTGAAGACGAAGGAGATGAAAATGTAAGGTTGAAGGAGATGAAGGTTAGGTTGAAGGAGATGAATTGAAGAAAAGTGATTTAATTGAATAAAGAATGAAGGGCAATTTGGGTATTTTAGATTTAAAAAAAAATTAAGGGGTGTGAGAAGTAAAATGAGAAGTGTGGAAAGTAAAATTGTTAATATATATACAATTAACGACTTCAAACGTATAAATTGTAAGTGTCCTTGCTCTGCTCAATTAACTCAAACATCAACATGTATTGATGCTTGATTAGGTGATGCATTTCTTAGATTGGAATTCATCTTTCTATGCACAACTAGGTATTTAAATGAGTTATTCACATCTTTCAATATATTTCTTTCATTAATTCTATCTATCAATTGTGGGAAACATTTGCTGACAAATTACTTTTGACACACATATGTGCCCCATCTAATCTAATATCTATAAAAAAAAATACTACACTCGGATTAATACGTAACTGATTTTACTTCATTAATTGATAAATAAGCATAAATAAAGGCATACATGTCTTTTTACATTTTTATTAAATGCGGTTTTACTCAATTATTAAATGTGATATGATGCAATATACTTTTACCGCTTTTTTTTTATTCTTACTTTTTACTTCTTTTTACATTTCTTTTTCCTTTTATTTTCCTCATTTATTCAATATTTTTATTGATGAGATGCTCATTCAACTTTTATTTTTTATATAAAGAAAAATTTGTATGAAATTGTTATAATAATTTCTCCTAAAAATAATAAAGTTATAATAACAGTAATAAGAAAAGAATATAAAGCCAGAATAAAAAATAATAGAGAGCAATAAATCATAATAAATGTAATAATCTATACAATTGATGGCAAAATAACAAAACCAGATTTCAACAAAAACAACATCAAGTTAATTTATCAAATTCAGATTTAAAAATAAAAAGAAAGAAAAAAATAGAATAAGGAAGAAGAAGATGGTGTCAAGAAGAAACATACAAATCAAAGATAAAGTAAAACACATAAAATAAATAGTATTAAACAAGAAATACAGAAACCACACTCAAAGAAACATTTAGGTGTGTATAATTAATTGGAACCTAGATCTAGAAAAATCAAGGTAGGTGGTGATACATAATTTCGGCGTGACAGAGACAATATCTAACACGGTGGTTGTCGGCAAAGATGCTACGATCATAAAAAAAATTAATGGATTATGTGGCATACATCAAGAGAAAGAAAATGACTGGTTATGTTTCGTCAAAGGAGATTCATGATGGTCGAAAAATAATTGTGTGAATGTGAGATAGGTTATGTGTTTTGTAGAAGAAAAAAAAAAGAAGAGTTTAGTAGTGTTGGTCTCTGGACTCTGGAGGTCTGAATGCGACGGGACATCACAAATCGTGGTGTCATCTAGGGTTTTGTGACCAAGAAAAGAGGTTTTTTTTAGAGAGTAAATATAATTTTTTCTATTAAAAATTCATCTAACTAAATTTTCTGAAATCCATTTTAAAAAGTAATTTATTAAAATTTAAAAGTTTTTCAATACCATCAAACTTTTTTTAAGTTGTAATTTTTTTATTTATTTCTACCCTTTGCTTGAAAAATCCAAACAATATTTCAACAACTTTTCATTATAAAAAAAATCTTTTAAAATCCTGATACAAGACATTCTCTTGAATCAATGGGGTGCATGCAACATGAGTGGTAAAAAATCATATAGTCCACTTTAATTAAAAAGCAAAATACATCTCACAATATTTTAAATTATCTAAAATTTATAGATTAAATTATTTATAATTTTAGTTTTAACAAATTAATTTTATAATTTTTTCTTGCGTTAAATTTGTCATTTATGTAAATAAATATTTGTGTAGATTATTTCAATTTTAAATCAATAAAATTAAAATTTAACTTTGATTACAGTAATATTGAAAACAAAAACCTTGAATCTCATTTTTAGAAAAACAATTAATTAAAAAAAATTTAAAGTAAAATAATGTTAACGATTTTGAGATTAAATGCGATTTTTTTTTATCTAGATCACAACAATATCTAATTACAAAATAATTGAAATGAAATTATTATTAAAATAATTTAAACAGAAATGAAAGACACGTGAAGTATTTGCCATTAAAAAAAATGCAAATATGTATGAATTTAGCGTTTGGGATTCCTGAATTTCCCCAAAACAGAATACACAATCCCGCTGTCAATTCGGTTCAGTTTCAACCGAAGCAAGTGGTTGTTTGCGGCGGCGGAGTCATAGGTGTATGCACAGCTTATTTTCTAGCCAAGAAAGGCGCCGCCGTCACACTAATCGAGAAATCCAACGTGGCATGCGCTGCTTCCGGAAAAGCCGGCGGCTTCCTCGCTCTCGATTGGTGCGATGGAGGTCCAATGGAACATCTTGCTCGCGCAAGCTTCAATCTCCACCGTTCCCTCTCTCAAGAACTTGATGGTCCACAATCCTACGGTTACAGATCCCTCACCACTCTCAGTCTGACCGTTAGTGAAGATCAATCAAGGAGACCTTCTACAAGTTCCTCCTCTGCTTTGCCATCTTGGGTTGATGGGCCAGCCCATAGTCCAAAAACGATTGGGACCCACGAAACGACAGCGCAGGTGCACCCCCAGCTGTTCACTCGCACGCTTATTGAGAGAGCGGTGGAGAAGCACGGTGTGAAAATAGTGATTGGGAAATTGGAGCGAGTGGAGGTGGAAGGTGGAAGAGTTGGATCCGTGGTTCTAGAAGGAGGGGAAGTTGTGGATGCGGATGCTGTGGTTCTAGCATTGGGCCCTTGGTCCAGTAAGCTTGAGTTGTTGAATTCGCAGTTTAAAGTTTCTGGGCTTAAGGCCCATAGTATTGTTTTTGAGCCCAGAGAACCCAATGCCATAACACCCCACGCTCTTTTTCTTAGCTATCATACTTCTAATCGAAGAGCACCTCTTGACCCGGAAGTGTACCCTCGCCCCACAGGTATGATTGATTATCAATGCATAATTGAATATCTTTCTCACAATGAAGAATATATCAAAATTAAAAAAAGATAATAAAATAGAGTAGCGATGAATGGAATCCATGGAAATAGTGTCCCGCAACATTTTCGTATTTATTTCAGGGGAGGTTTATGTGTGTGGGATGTCAGCAGAGGAAGAGGTACCAGATGATCCAGAGGAGATAAGGGGCAACCAAGAATCGATTGCGATGCTGAAGAGGGTGGCTAAGACTGTGTCAAGCCATCTTGGGGAAGAAGGAGTGAAGGTGGAGCAAGCGTGCTTTTTGCCGTGTACTGATGATGGCGCGCCAATCGTAGGCGAGGTTCCCGGAATAAAGGGTTGTTATGTAGCAACCGGACATAGTTGCTGGGGTATTCTCAATGGTCCTGCCACTGGTGCTGCCATTGCTGAACTTGTCCTTGATGGCCATGCCACCATTGTTGATCTTAAACGGTTTAGTCCTGCTAGATTTCTTGGGCGTACCAGGGCTTAGTCACTGTTATTACATGGAGTGAGTTATGGCAGGACTCTTTTAAGTGTTTCATATTTAATGTTTTGTATAAAGAAACATATTAACTTTTTATGCTTGTATTTAGGATTAGCAAAAATAAAGTATAGTAGTTACAATAGTTATTGTATCAAATGCAAATAAGAGTTTTATATTGTATGAAAAAGTAGATATTAGGTATCATAAAGTGAGAAGACTTATATTTATTGCTTTAAGATTTTTGATGAAAATGGATTATTTTATGAACCTCATGACCCAATAACTTGTTCATAAAATACTGTTCATTACTCTTTTTCCAACGTTGAATCAATTATGTTATTCATAATCTTACTTCATAAATTGAGGATGATGCTGTGCTTGGAAACTAAGTTTTCAAGTAGCATTTCATGTTGAACCAAAAGCTACAATTATCAGCTTCATACTCACGGTGCGTTTACTTTGCTCCAACCACGTTAATCGTTACCGATCAAAACAAGAGAGTTCTTAATTTGTCACCCCTTCTAATTTGATAGACAAATTTTTGGTATCACAAAAGAGGTGTCTATTTAACTTGATGCTTTCCTATAAAGATTTTTATTTTTCAAATATCCTATCTAGATTTTTTTTTTAAAATTATTTAGCATACCTCCACAATTAATAAATATACTAAGTATTTTACATTTTTTTTTTCTTCACAATTGAAAATTTTCTCTTTCACTCATATTCTTCTTCCTCTCTCATCAGAATAAATATTAATTTTGATATTCTTCACCTTAAATAAGTTTATTTACAGTGAAAAAAATCAAATCATTCATTATAAATAAATGGTTGTTTGGGATAGGCAATATTTAAAATATATATCCTAATCAGCTATTTATAATGTATATTTTTATTTTGAATCTTATTCACATTAATTAATAGCCATTTCTGATGAACAATTTTTCAATTGAATTGTAAACACGTGAATTTATAATTTGTGTTTTATAAATTATTATAAATACGTGTTTACCATTTGATAATATACAAAATTCAAAATTTGTGTTCGCCAAACACAGAAATGACAATGTGCTTTTTTTTTAAAAAAAAAATACAGTATAATTGTCCCCAAAATATGTACTGCAAACAAGTTTGCAATTTGGATGGTGGTTTGGGATTTTATTTAATGTGGGGGCATTTTATTAATTGTGGGGGTATACCTACTAATTCTTGTTACTGGTAGTTGGAAGCAAAAGTTTGGTACTAACACAATACTAGCCCATAATTTTTTTTAAATTGTAAGTAGTCTTAAGTTATACCAAACCTCTTTGTTTTGGTTCCACGCATATTACGATACGGGTACAAAATACGTCATTTTATAAAACTGGAATGGTCAACACCATATTACTTTTGCTTGTTATTGACCATTCCAGATTAATACCCAGACAAATAAATTCAACACCATTGTCGGTTTTATTTTGTTTAATAGTTTTAGAAAACTGGTTTTGGATCAAAACAACAATATCATACATAAGCTTTCTAGTTTCAGACTTAGACTTCATAAGAAAAATCCAATGGGCGTAGAGTAGTCACCAGCTTTAGTAAGAAAATACTTATAACCATGTAAAGAAGGTACATACAGAGGTTCCCATATATCCATATCTATCAAGTCAAAAACAATATTAGATCTACAAGAGCTAGCAGGAAACAACAATTTAGATTGTTTGACAAAGTAACAAAAATCACATACATTGTGTGAATTATATTGAACAAAAGAAAAATGTTTACAAATGTGATCAAACACATCATTCGATGGATGACCTAATATAAAATGCCACAAATCAAAGGGCAATTTTTCAACTTTAGAATTCAAAGAAAATGATAAAAGTCCATCAACAAGCTCAATTTTCCTAATTTTCCCAATCATCCTAATGAATGGATCAATTATTGAATAGAAATCATATTTAAAGTAAACTTGTGTATGTACAACACATTGAGAAATTGCAATTTGTCACTAATATAATTAGTTCTTGAAAATTCTGCAAGAATAGTAGTGTTAGATAATATTATTATATATTAATAGTAAAAATATTTTAGACATTTTTATTCTTTTATATATATACTCATTATAACCCTATTAACTTAAGTTTGATTCATTCTATGTTATGAAACTCTAGAGTGGTTGTCTCTCTTCTTCCTCTTTTTATTGTTTACATGGTATCAAAGAGCTTTGGTTGATTTTGGGATCTACTATAAAGAAGAGAGAGATTATTTTGATAGGAAAGACAACCACACAAAGAGAAAAGAGAAGAGTAACCCTATTTCCGATTTTGTTAAATCTATCTCATAAAAACATTGATTGCGCATTCGTTAACCGTTGGATCAAGATGATTTGTGGGCAGCAGGTTCGAAACATTCAAGTCTTCGTCTTCAACGGTCGGATTGGAGAAAAGACGTATGTAGGGGGAGAAATCATGCTCGCACAACACCAGATTATTTCTAATTTATTTTGTCTCAGTGATTGTGTTTGTCGTATTTTCTTGTCAGTATTTGTTATGGTTGGTGCTAAGGATGATTCTCTTCAAGCACATTGGAAAGCACATTGTCCGAAATTGGGAAGAGCACATAAGAAGAATTTTAGGGGACCATCGTCCAATGTTGTTGCTTCTGTTCCTCCTACCATTGACTCTAGTTCTGATTTTGGTTTGGTTCACATGATTTCAATTGTTGTGGTTCTTTGCTGATTTGGTTGGTAATTTAATTATTCGTCTCTCCTATCTCTTTGGTTGCATTCTTCTGAGTTGTCGCTCTCTTTGTTGCTTCTTCTGTTTGATTGCTCCTCTCTCTAATGATTTGCTTTGTTGCTTATCTCCATATTGATTGTTCTATTTGTTTGCTCTTCTCTCATGTGGTTCATCAATTTGGTTGTTTCTCTCTTTGTTTAGTTTTGTTTGGTGTTGTTTAGTTTGGTTTGATTTGGTTTCGGTTTGAATTTTTGTTGGCTTGGTTCTTCTCTTGATTGTGACTATTTGATATGATTTCTTGTTGGTTTGGTTTTTCTCTTTATTGTGATTGTTTGGTATAGCTAATGATCCTCTATTTGGCTTCTGCTTCTTATGTTGTTGCTTCTCTCTTTGTTGGTTCTTCTCTTTGATTGTTTCATCTTCTTTGGTGACATCCCTTTTGTCCCTCCGACTATCCAACCACCTCCTGTGATTGTTGATCCTCCTCGTTACGCCTCTCGTCAATTTTGTATGAACCCTCTTCCTATAAAGAGGCTGTTCTTGATCCTCTTTGGCAACAGGCTATGGCAGAAGAACTATATGCATTGCACAAAACCAATACTTGGAAATAAGTACCTCTTCCTCTTGGAAAACGTGTTATTGGGTCTCGTTGGGTATACAAGATCAAAACTAAGTCTAATGGGTCAGTTGAGTGCCACAAAACACGTCTTGTTGCTAAGGGTTTCTCTCAACACTATGGTATGGATCATGAAGAAACTTTTGCTCCTGTAGTCAAGATGACCAGTATTCATACTCTTCTTCTTTACAAATTGTTGATTTGTTCACAAAGATGCATTCCATTAAACGTTTTCGTTTTTTAGTTGACAAACTCTCGATGCTCCATGTTAATGCATCGTGAGTTTGAGGAGAGATGTTAGATAATGTTATGATATATTAATAGTAATGGTATTTTAGATATTTCTATTCTTTTATATATATACTCATTGTAACTCTATTAACTTAAGTTTGCTTCATTTTATGTTATATATGAAACCTTAGAGTGATTGTCTCTTGATTGTTTATCTTCTTCCTCTTTTCATTGTTAACAAGTAGAACCATTTGAAAGTTGAATATGTATAGGTTTAATTTTATGAAACATAGTAAAAAATTCTATTAGATGCATTTGATGTTGGTAATCATTTGACAAAATTGTTTTGACTAGACTCCTCCTCAGTTGAAACAAAATTAATATTTTTATTACTTTGTAACTTGGTGTGTAACCGAGTGAAAATCATGCTTAAAATAGTAATGGTCAATTGTTTGACTAGATTTGTTGCAAAAAATGCATTGTCGAGTAGAAGCTGATTGACCACCATTACCCCTTGTTTGTCCTATTCCTTTATCATTTCCTCGACCACAATTGTTTATGGAATTATTAGTGAATGTTGCTACCAATTTTGAATCAACAAAAGAATCAAAAATTTGTCGTTCTTGTTGTAGAACAATAGAGAACACATTTGCAATAGAGGAAAGAGGATGAATCATCAAGATCTAAGTCTTGGTTGTATTAAAATTATCATTTAATCCTTTCAAGTTCCTTATTTTCCCTATGAGTGCGAACCAAATTTTGAAGGTTGCATGTTGTGGAAATAAAGCAATCACAATCAGGTAAAGGGTGCAAGGCTTATAATTCTTCCCATATCAATTCAATATAACAGTCAGAAACAAATTTGCCACCTTGTTTCATTGAATGAATGTCTTGAAGAAGATCCAATAGACGATAATTATCACCCTTTGAAAAACGATTGTGAAGGTGATCACACAAGTTTTTAGCATTTTCAATATAAAAGGGCTCTTGTAATCCATAACAGAACCATCATATTACACATCTCCTAAGTGTCATCAACAAAAGGCATAGGTAACTTACCATTGATAAACTTCACTTTATTCTATGAGGTGATCGGTGATTGTCAATCGGCTTCAGTTGTAGTAATTTGTAATGTTCATGTCCCTACTACCATGGTGAAGGTAGTAGGAACATGAAGTATTTTTGATGTCGCGGCCTAAAATTTCAAGTTTTCCTCGAATACAATGGAGTCGCCACAATTTTTTTTTTAAAATAGGAAAAATATTGGGAAACCCTTAAAATTATATAAAAAAAATAAAATAAAAATGGTATTTGAAACCAAATTTTGAGTTCGAGAGTCAATTATGCGTAAGGTATTAACACTCTACAACATCCGCTAAAAAACGGTTACCTATGATTAATTGTACAAAATTATATCAACTTAACTATATTTTTTTTTCTTTATTATTAAATATGGATATAAAATGATTTTTATAAATGTAATTTTTGAGATAAAAGCGTGTTTTATAGAGTAAAAAAAAGTTTTTATTATTGTGTTTGATAAGAGTGTGATCTTGCTCTTACGTATCTTCCGATGCGATGGAGAAATCAAAGTTACGTAGTTCTTGGTAGAAAATGTAGATGTGTTGATTGCTTTTAAATAAATTATATTTTGTTATTTAAAAAAAAAAGTTAATTTTGACAAATAAAACGAAAACTTGCTTGATTTGAATAATTATTTTAAAATATGAATTTTAAGACGATGGAGTTGTACAACTCGTGTCTCAAAACTCAAGGAGTAAAAAAATGTCACATCTAATTTAACCCTTTTTTTGAAAATATTTGATTATTTTTTTTAGTAGAGTTTTAAGACCATCATGTAGTACAACTTGTGTCTTAACAACTCCAAGATTTAAAAAAAAATAATAATTAATTAAATTTAGAAAAAAAAGTTAATTTTAGATCTATTTATTTATAAGAATAAGTTTTAGAACTATCAAAATATATAATTTGTATTATGTAACTCCGGGATTAAAATATCATCTTTAATCAACTTTAAATAATTTTTATGATTAATTTATTTATGATTTTAGTTTATTAATTTATTTGTGAATATAAGATTTAGAACCATCAAATTGTCACAATTTATGTTCTAATAACTCAAATATTAAAAAGATGTCGCGTCTAGTTAATTTTTAATAAAATATTTGTTATTATTTTATTTTATTTTATTTTTAAAAAATGATATTAAATATTACACAAGTTTAAATGATTTTCTCGAAATAGAATTAGTAATAAACAAGAGAATAAAATAGCAAAATGAAAAAATATATGGACTTTAACTTAATCTAAAAATACTTTGAAACTAATTACAAATGTAACTATCTTTAAATTATTTTTTAAAAAAAAATTTAATAAGTGAAAAAATAAAAATTATTTTAATATTAAATAATACCACCCAAAAAAAATATGTTATAATATGAGATAAATTATATTTACTGTCATTTAATTATATTCATAATTACTTACATTAATTAGAATTATTATGATTAAATGAAATAAATATAATAAAGATTTGGAAGAGAAAGAAAAAGTCCATTGATCAAACAGTTATTACTAAATAAATCTATATTTAATAGGACTATTATTATTAT
Source organism: Cicer bijugum (assembly GCA_037974875.1). Lineage (NCBI taxonomy): Eukaryota > Viridiplantae > Streptophyta > Magnoliopsida > Fabales > Fabaceae > Cicer > Cicer bijugum. Next base: position 7,169,055 of record JBBPBT010000347.1, read on the forward strand.
TATTATTATTATTATTATTATTATTATTATTATTATTATTATTAATACAACCTAGCGTGAATATAGATACAGCCTTATCACTTATCACATGTACGATGCAGCATCAGAAGTTTCAAGCAACAAAACTCTGCACATCCAAAATTACTCACAAAACAAAATACTAATCAATATCAGTCAAAATTCATTCATATCTAAGAAAACCAAATTTCAACCTTCAATATTATACAACTTTGAACAAGAGAGGTAAAAGAATGAGAAAATACCCTCTTCCTCGATTTTTGTTGGAATTGGCTTGAAGGCTATGGTTGATGGAAAGCAATTAGGTAGATCTTCTTTCTATTTGTTATTCTTAGTGGCCTCTTTCTATTGTTTTTTTTAGAAACAGAAAATGTAAGAAATAAAAGTTTCCCAAATATTTTCTTGTGAGTACTTTTTTGATCTCTCCAAAATCTCTCCCCTCTCTTTGATTTTTTGATACCAATTTATAGCCTAAATCAATGAATATTTATGTTCATTAAACAAAATCGAGCTCTAGATCTTGAAAATTTTAGTTGGGTTTTACATTGTTTTTGTAACAATTTTTAAGCAAAGTATAATTAAGGAAATAGTTTTTATCTATTTTTTCTCTCTGGTTTATAGGATGTTTATAGAAGAATGTTATAAAATGAAGAAAATAAAAGAATGTACATTGAGAAGTGAAATAAATGGAAAGAAAATAAAAATGTGTGTTGATTTTGCCAAAGAAGCTAAGCTAGTGTTTGAGTGTTTGAGAGTGGCTGGATTGAGTGTTTGAGCAAGCAGAAGCCTGTTGCAGCGAGTGAAGGTTGATGGTAATTGGCTTCATAAAATAAAATGGACATATCAAAAATAAAATAAAACAATAAAATAATAAAATAATAATAAAAACAATTAAATGGAATAAATAAATTCGCAGATCAAATTAATAAAATAAAATAGAATTGTAAAAAAAATGAAATGAATGAAAATTGTAATTCACAACTTCCTTTTTTATTTTATTTTATATTATTTTATTTTTAATACATACTCAAATTTAAACGGTAAAATGATGATGCTTAGATTTTTAAAAATGATTGTAAAATATTTATTAAACATATTATTATATATTATTCTTATTATTATTTAAAAATAATTTTTAATTATTCGGAAAAAATTGAGGTATTACATTTGACAGATAAATTATGATTAACATCTGATTCAACAATTAGATTAAAGAAAGATGAATAAAGAAGAAGAAGAAGAAGAAGAAAAAAAAAAATGATGTTTAATTTGTGAAAATTTGCAGTAATTGAAACAACAAATTGTTAGTGTTTAAGCAGAGCAAAGTTTGTTGCTGATAATGGAAAGAAAAATGATGAACAACGAAAAAAAAATTCTCAGCAATTAAAATGAGTCACAAGTTTGAGAGAGAAAGAGGTATATCAAATGACATGATGAGTTTTATAATTAAAAATTAAATCTTAACCATATAGATTTCCAATAATTTTTAATCAATGATTGTATGATTAATATTTAAAAAATTTACTATATTATATATATATATATATATATATATAATGCGACAAAACAGAATAAAAGAAAAAATAATAATGGGCCCAACTAGCACAAGCCCAACAACTGATACAAACAAAGAGCTTATAATAATTAGAAACAATTGTCTCTATAAATGAATGTTTAAGGCAAGCGAAATTTGTTTTTGTACAATATTTTTGTTTACCATGAATGTAATAAAATTTTAATTGGATGTGTTTTAAGGATATAACCAATAATTACAATCTATGTTATAATTAAAATTGATGATCAATAATTAAATAAATAAAGATAAACTAAAATCGTGGATAGGAGATACAACTTTTCTATTTATTAAAAAAAAAAAAAGTTAAAACATATATCTAACTACTTACTTGGTACCCATAAAACTATATCCTATCTTCACACGACTTACTATCGGTGGTCCATCTATATTAGAAAATTTTACTTGGTACCCATAAAATTATATTTGGATACTTGGTACCCAAAAACCCTATTTTACTCCTTTTGAAATAAAAAAAAAGAAACTTACACAGGAAAACTTTAACACATGTTACTCATTTAAGTTTTTAGGATGATAGTGTTGAAAAAAAATTGGTAGTGACAAATTTAAAGTTTAAAGTTTTGTAAAATCATTATTTATATTTTAAAAAATTGAATTTTTTATGGTACAATTGTGTTTTAAAAATTTAAATGAGTCTTTTAGAATACAAAATTGTTTCCAAAATTTAAACTTTGAATTTTTTTATCTTCTAAAGAACATAAGAATTGAGTTTTATAGAACATAAATTGACTATGGCAAAAAAAATTCAAAAAATTAGATAATTTGAGTAAAATGTAAGATAAGGATACAATTGTAATATTAATTATAATTTT
>JBBPBT010000347.1:7177584-7195810 GCA_037974875.1 Cicer bijugum
CAAAATAACATAAAATTTAATTTATATATATATATATATTGTCAGATAAAAGAGATCTTACAGTATAAAATGTTTTACATTGAAAATGAATCATAATTATTCAATATTAAAAAATGTTTGATTTATATACTAAACCACATTTAAAATAATAGACATGAGTAATTGTGATATGATGATAATGTAAAATATTTTATACTGTCAATAAATATAAATTAAACTCAATGATATTTTATTTTTTAAAATAACATATAATTTAGACGAAACTTCAATTGTACATTTGAAAATTAGCAAATTTTAGTACTATTAAATAAAATTATAAATAATTAAATGACATATCATCTATTAATAAGTTTAACTGCGTTTTATATTTAAAAACACAATTTTTAAATTGTATCTTTTTTGTTTATTTTGAATTGATTTTTTTTTAGAATTTTAATTATAATTAAAATTTCAATTTCAATTATGAAAATTTAATTATTAATATCAAAATTAAATAGATAAATATACCAATAAATTTAATTTAATTTAATTAATTTTAATAAATATTATGATCATATTTATGTGAACAATAAAAAAAATATTGATCAAAATATTTATAATATTAATACACATTTTTGTTTATAATTTTCGATTTAGACTGGAGAGAGTAGTACCTGTTTATTGTCTGGGCCATATCTTCTCGCGGCAATGAAATTCAATGTAGGTTTGTTCTTAATATGTTTGTTCACACATAATCTTCATCCGTTACTATTGATGAACGCCATTTAAATTGGAAATGATGTGCATTAACTTTTCATAAGATTTTTTCCCTTTTTTTCCATTAATGAATCCAATAATGACGTTATGACAGGGTAACAGTGTTGCATTTTGGGACCCTCTTCAATAATGGTGTACTACTCGGATATTTTTTCCTATCATAAATTAATACTACAAAGAAAATATAGTACTCTTTATTTATATTTCTAAGATCATTTCGTTTTTGAAATGGTTGTTTACTTTGTTTTGGATTGTTAGGACCCAATTTGGCAGAAACAAACACTTTAAAATCCAAACTTTGAGAGTCTATCTCTTTTTATTAACCTTGTTCTTAAAGACATAAAAGATTTAAGATAAAAAATTCAAATTTGTCAATTATGCGGATGATACATTACCGAGAAGATTAATGATCACTCTATAAATATAAATGTTTGTGTAAATTGAATTACAAAACATCTATTCAATTTTTTAGTTTATTGGCATGTCTTTCCTTTTGGTTCACTTTCATCTCTTATTTCCATGATCTTTCGAATCCGTAAAGGTGAAAATTAAGTATATCCAATTACTAACGGGGTAGATAGATTTAGCGTAGAATTTTATTATTCTTGATCCATTCAAAAGAAATTAAAGTGGAAGAAAACAAATGATACAGCCAGCCATGAGTCATAAGTTAAAAGAACGTAGCACAATCATCAATTTAATTACATACAATTATAAAATAGTCAATATATTTTATATATATGTAACAGCCTTTGACAGTTACATAAATAATTAAATAAATAAAGTCGAGGACATAATTACATGGACAGAGGGATTTATAAATGGAGGAACGATGAAAGTCAATAAGGAAAGAGTTTGCAAATCTTACAACTCCATCTGTGTGTCAAGTAGTCGTAAAAAAAGATGATATACTATTATTATTGCTTGCTCCCATAATAATAATAGTAATAACTTTATAAGTTAATGCAGCAACTACAATTGAATGAAAGAGTGAGGCACTGAGTAGTGAAAGAGCAATTAAACTAACTATTCAAAGCTCAACCATAAATTTGTAAGAGGTTTGGGTTTCGTTGAGGTGTTAAATATTAATGTCCTTCTTCTTGCATTTTTTTTTTAAATATAACATAAAGTAATTTTTTTTTACAAAGCCAAATTAAATTTATTAATTTCAGGTAACCTTTTAATGTATTTTCATTATATTATTTAATGAATGAACAATATTATTACACCCACATGGAGCTCTGTCTGATCGCAATAAATCCCCGTTACCTATTTTCCTCTTATTTCTCTCTCTGTTCTCACTTGAAGAAATGTTGAATCACTCTCTAAAACTAAAACCATGAACTCCACCACCACCACCACCACAACTCTTTCTCTTCTCACACTCCTTATTCTCATAACCATTAACCAATGTCATTGCCTCAACAACGACGGTGTTCTCTTACTTTCCTTCAAATACTCCGTTCTCAACGACCCTTTCTCTGTTCTTTCAAATTGGAACTACAGCGACGAAACACCATGTTCATGGAACGGAGTTTTTTGTTCCATCACAAAAAATGATACTCAATATCGTGTTACTTCGTTGTCGCTACCGAATTCTCAGCTTTTAACTTCAATTCCTTCTGATCTTGGTTTAATTGAAAATCTACAAATTCTCGACCTTTCTAACAATTCCATTAATGGGTCACTTCCTTCTTCGTTTTTTCAATCAAACTCTGAGCTTCGTTTGCTTAACTTTTCAAACAATTTGTTAACAGGGGAAATTCCAGACTCTATAACAGAGCTTAAAAATCTTCAGTTTCTTAACTTTTCCGACAATGCTTTCGCGGGAAAATTACCAAACAATCTCTCAAATATGAAAAACTTAACCGTTGCTTCGTTTAAGAACAATTACTTCACCGGTTTTCTTCCCAGCGATTTGAGAAATTTGCAGGTTTTGGATCTGTCTTCGAATTTGTTGAACGGAACATTAACTAAAGATTTCGGTGGTGAATCCATGGTTTACTTGAACATTTCCTACAACAGATTTTCCGGGAAAATTTCACCGGAGTTTGCCGAGAAAATTCCGAGCAACGCAACGGTTGATCTCTCTTTTAACAATCTCTCCGGCGAGATACCGGATTCACCTGTTTTTTTGAATCAAGAAACGAAATCCTTCTCTGGAAACCATGATATTTGTGGTGAACCAACGAAGAATCCTTGTTCAATTCCTTCTTCACCATCTTCTGAACCAAAATCTTCTTCTCCAACTTCTCCACCTGCAATCGCTGCAATGCCGAAAAATTTGGATAACGATTCACCTCTTGCACCAACGGAATCTTCAGAGAAGAAAAAGAGTGGTATTCGAAAAGGAACGATTATAGGAATCGTGGTTGGAGATTTCGTCGGAATCGGAATCTTAGCTTTGGTTTTCATTTACGTTTACAAGTTAAAGAGAAAAAAAGACATGGAAAATGAAATAAAAAACGAAGCTTGTTTTACGAGAAGCGAATCAACAACATCAGAGACAAGAGGTTTCACGAGTTGGTCGTGTTTAAGAAAAAGAAATGAAAATGAAGAATCCTCTGAGACACCGAGTTGTTCAGATAGTGACGTGGAAGCAGCACCGCGAAATGCGGAAGAAGTTGAAAATAAAAAACAAACGGGTTCGGGTACTCTTGTTATTGTTGATGGTGAAAGAGAGCTTGAAGTTGAAACACTTTTGAAAGCTTCTGCATATATATTAGGTGCTACTGGTTCAAGCATAATGTATAAAGCTGTGCTTGAAGATGGAACTTCGTTAGCGGTTCGTAGAATCGGTGAAAATGGTGTTGAACGGTTCAAGGATTTCGAGAATCAGGTTCGGGTCATAGCGAAACTGGTTCACCCGAATTTGGTTCGGGTTCGTGGATTTTACTGGGGACATGAAGAAAAACTCATTATCTATGACTTTGTTCCTAATGGCTGTCTTGCCAATGTTCGTTACAGTAAGTTTCTTTTAACTTGAGTATATCATTTACTTTTTACTGTTTTTGTGTATCTTAGTATGATGGCTTTGTTTTTACTATAATGCGCTGGGGTATAGAGGATAAGATTTTATTATGAGTCATGACGTTGATGGTGTGAAGTAGGTGCAACGGAAACTTTTACTTTAATGATAAAAAATAGTCAACCATGTCAAGACTTTATTTTTCTATCAAAATAAAATTCAGAGACTTTATTGCCAAGGGTTGTCCCATGGCTTTCTGATAACGATACGCGTGTCCATAATTGGAAACATTTACATGCCTGTTGTTTTTTAGTTATTGACACTCTCTTGGACCATTTTTAGGTTTGCTTCAATTACTTCTGTTATGTCTCTTCTATTGTTCTCGCAATAATGGAGATGGAAGAGTATAGCACAAAATAGTTGTTGTTTTCATTTTTTTTTTTTTTTTTTTTGGACTTACTCTTTGTGATGCTTTTTGTTGTGTGGTTGGAATGTTAGGAAAGGTGGGGTCCTCGCCAAGCCACTTACCATGGGAAATTCGGCTCAAGATAGCGAAAGGGGTGGCACGTGGGCTTACTTATCTCCACGAGAAGAAACACGTGCATGGAAATTTGAAGCCGACCAATATTCTATTGGGCAATGACATGGAGCCCAAAATTGGAGACTTTGGGCTTGAGAGAATAGTAACGGGTGACACAAGTTATAGTAAAGCTGGAGGGTCAGCACGTATTTTTGGGAGTAAAAGATCAACGGCCTCACGTGATAGTTTTCAAGATGTTACACTTGGGCCTAGCCCAAGTCCAAGTCCAAGTTCCATAGGTGGTGTGTCACCTTATCATGCTCCTGAATCGCTTAGGAATTTGAAGCCTCACCCAAAGTGGGACGTGTACTCTTTTGGGGTTATGTTTCTTGAATTGTTAACGGGGAAGATTGTGGTTTTGGATGATATGGGCCAAGGGCCCGCGATTTTAGTTGAGGATAAGAATCGGGCTTTGAGGATGGTCGATGTGGCTATACGGGCTGATATGGAAGGTAAAGAAGAGGCCTTGTTGGCTTACTTCAAGTTAGGGTATAATTGTGTGTCTAGTGTTCCTCAAAAAAGGCCACAAATGAAAGAGGTGCTACAAGTTCTTGAAAAAATACCATCTACGTCGTCGTATTATTATAGCCACTGAAAACATGTTTTGTCATATTTTTTTTTTTTTTGTAGAAAAAAATAACAATGTATGTAGTTATGATAAAGTAATAGGTTTTTTTGTGTTTGGGTTCAAATGTTGTGTGTTGTAATTTTGGAAGTCCATTGACTATATCTCTGTCAATTCATTTACTAATTTTCCCGAAATAGATTCCGTCTACATTCCATGTATCATCGATATTATAATAACTTATCTTTCAAGATGTTGAATATGGTCGTCACTCGTCAATGCAATGATTGAATAAGTTAGAACAAGTTACAATAATGTATCAAATCTTACAATGCAAAAGCAAGTTATTATAATAACCATTGTTTTTAAATTGTGATATGCAATTGCAATTGAAATCTTGATCGCAGCTGCAATTTGAAAAACATCTATCGCATTTATCCACATTATAAAAGTTAGTAGTATAACTTCTACCACAATTTAAAATCAAGATAATGATAAAAACTTATCATACAAACACTTCTATAATACTGAGAAATTGGTGTATCCAACTCAACAACTTATAAGATACTATTGAACAATGAATCTATTTATAATTTACTTTTAGTCTCGAATATGAGCTTTTTGGTGCACCGGAACCGATACCAAACAAGTTATCCATGATAGTCTCACTACTCAGTGCAGCAAAACTTATAGAGCATATAATATTGGAATATTAGTATACCAAAGATATTGTGATTACACAACAAGAGACAGATCATATAATACTGGTATTTTACGACCAATTATATTATCATACACACACAGCATAATCACAGTATAAAAATAAACCAAAATATGTATGAAATCTAAATGAAAATAAATTTAAACAAAAATAGTATAAAAATTGAGGCTGAAATAATTGAAGTACAGATCAGTAATGTATTTTGGAATTTATTCATATAATTTCTAATCCACGTGAATCTATTTTCTAGCTGCCAATCAAATAAGATTAGAAATTATTGATCTTTTGCGTCCTATTATAAAACTCTTGTCATTATCAAAAGCCCATCCATTGAATTATAATTGTTTTATACTACGATCTCCATTATTGATATTGCTAATAATCATGATCAAATAAGGCTGATGAGACTTCAATCATAGTTGCATTGATTGCAAACCTTCTTTTTTTCACAATTTTACAAAGATTTTTTATAATTTTTTTTAACATAACTGCAGCTTGTTGATCTAATTTATTTATGAAAACCGATACAACATTTAGCATTTTATTTTGGTTAAATTTAAGTATTATTCGCACGAATGCAGACACTAATTTTCTAAGATACTATATAAATAAAAATGTTAATTGAAAAGTTGATTTATAAAGTCATATAATAAACATAAGATATATCAACTTTTCAATCGTCGACATCTTCCAAGATATGTTTTAGCATCTTTGTTGAAACATGATTGAGTACATAAGTGTCAGCTTCAATGTCTGGGAAAGAGGAGAGAGTATAGGACAAGGCACAAGTTGAAGTTTCATTTTCTTGGGCCTCAAATATATTCGATGTTATGTAGCTGTTGGGTATACTTGACTAGTGATTGAGCTCTTATGGTAATCCGCTATTTACGGATACATGTCCATTTATTCTATTTATAGATATATACAAGTACAATCATTTTATTTCTAGCCAAATTCCATCTAGATAACACCTTTGTGGATCGGAGACATGCATATAATTTTTATAATACAAAGAAAGGTTTAATATTTGTATAAGATTGCAACCATAGAAATTGAATTCCTTGGTGATGTCGGCATTTCTCATGTGTATGTGTGGTCCAAATTTGAAACTTCCAAGATTAGCCTTTTGAGATTTAAAAGGATTTATGACATTGCAATCATCTTGATTTGCATATGCTTTGTTGGTCAAACTTCGTGATGCCACATTACTGGTAATATTTTTCAATCAGCAGTATCATACGAGTAGAAATGTTTCAGAAATAACAAATGAGATTGGTTTGCAACTTTGCATTTATGTGTTCAAGATTTCGATTCAATTAGCGGTCCAAAAGAGGCAGAGAAATTCGGTTTATGACCATTATTTTTTGAGGGGGTCAAACTTCCTTAGTATTTTGAACTTATTCTCGCTATTATTCACTGGCCCAAGTAATAAATGTCGAAAAATTGTGCACAATTGGGCCAAGTGTTAGGTTGGGCTCTAATTGTTTTTTTTTTATACGTTCTCTTTAATTGTTGAACACAAAATATAAAAATACCCAATAATGTATGATTGAGAAAAGCAACGACTTGTGATTAGTGTTCTGTTTTCTCATACAAAAAGAGCTTTGAAATAGTTTATTTGGATTTGCATTATGAGATTACTTACATAAATAGTCCTTCCTCTAACCTCAATCATAAGTAAAAAATGTATATATTAATAGATCTTAAATATATGTAAAAGTCAACAAATCTATCCAAATTTAATGAGATTGTTTTAAAAATAACAAAAATATCTTTCCATTAATTAATTAATGTTGTGTCAGATTATCATAAGAATTAGATATAAGCTTATAATGTAATTGAATTAATCTTTAACTAAAAATAAAGAAAAGTAAATGAAGTTAACTATTACCTTTGTTTTTAGAAACTTAACTATCTTTAATGACGTGAAAAATAAGTACATTAACTTCTAATTTTGTTTTAAAATGTCTATGAACTCTTTTTAAAAATAAGAAATGTCCATAAATTATTTATAAGTTATTTTTTACTTCCATCAAATCAAATAAGATCTTTAAAATAAAAACACTTTAGTGCACAAATTAACCTCATCATTTTTAGGATGCTTATTCATTCCAAATTCTATTTTAAGATAAAATAAATGTGGAAAACATAAATAGTATTTTTTTAAAAAGTATAACGACAAAATTTATATACATTAAATGTAAAGAAGAGAGATATAACGAATTCAAATTTACTCCACTTTACAACAAATATTTCAATAGTCTTTAACTCTTTGAGTTGTATTTGTCAAACAACTGAAATAGCTTTTTAACATACATCCTCAAATGCAACTAGCTTATTCAATTTGAAGCATATATTTAATATCCTAGATACTTTAATTTAATTTATATAGAACGGGCTTGATAAAACATTACAAAATCAATCAATTACAACTATCAAATTATTAAAATATTTGACTATTAATATAAACTACTTCTAATGTTATATATGATTGTTAATGATATACCCACAATATAAAAAAAATTACTATGATAGTATATAAAAATTAAACAATAATTACTTGCACAATCTTTTTTAAAATCATAAATGTGAGTTGTTATTTTGTTTGTGGAAGAAGTTGAATCTAGAACCATACGAGTCCAACTCTGCCTCCACAAATTACCAACTTTACTTATCACTCTCGTACTTAATTAAACTAATAAGTTATTTTCAACCGAACTTGGACTCCTAGCTCTGGGCGTAAAGTGAAGTTGTTGGAAAAGAAGATAAGGGTCGTTGCCCCAAACTTATTATTAGGGTGGTGTACATGCACACATTTCAATGATCAAGTATATTTTTGTCAATAAAATGAGAGGTTTTAGATTAGAATTTCAATGTATTTTTACTACTTCAAGTGTCCTTTCTTTATACGAGTTTATCTAGGGTTTTTAGAAAAATATTGTTAGGATCATCTGATAGAGGATTAGTGATTATCAAATCGCTCTCTAATATGGGACGCGGGCTCCTTTTAGCATAAAATGGATATTGCCACCTAGTAACTGTAATCATGGTTAGATTGTCATCAAATGGTTCAAGATGTAGACATAAATGAGCTATTGTGGTCAATCATTACCAGATCCCCTTTTTGATCTTTTGATGGCTAAGATTTATGGTATAGGTGAGTTATCATGGTCGTAGACTTTAAATCCCTTCAGAGAGTGAAGGGTGCTTTAATTTCAAGAAGCTTTTGTATCATTGTTAATTAGATCGGATCCATCCGAAGTGGACTCGTCTCCTTGACGGACCTAGACTATGATATGTTGAATCCAACCCAAAACATAAGTTAAATTAAAGATTTTTGAAAAACAATAATACATATATTATATGGATAATGCTTAATATTATGAGGGTTGTCTCACACGAAGGACGTGAAACTTGAAACTTTGAGAAAAATCGATTAGTGGAACAACAACTATTGTGGTCAATCATTACCAGATCCCCTTTTTGATCTTTTGATGGCTAAGATTTATGGTATAGGTGAGTTATCATGGTCGTAGACTTTAAATCCCTTCACAGAGTGAAGGGTGCTTTAATTTCAAGAAGCTTTTGTATCATTGTTAATTAGATCGGATCCATCCGAAGTGGACTCGTCTCCTTGACGGACCTAGACTATGATATGTTGAATCCAACCCAAAACATAAGTTAAATTAAAGATTTTTGAAAAACAATAATACATATATTATATGGATAATGCTTAATATTATGAGGGTTGTCTCACACGAAAGACGTGAAACTTAAAACTTTGAGAAAAATCGATTAGTGGAACAACAACTACAAGAATGCCACTTCGGCAAAGACAATGGACAACTATAAAAATATGTTTAGTATCCACATCATAATTTTTTTCTTTTTTCTAGAACACAAGAATTCCAATTACGTGAGAAACTATAATCTTAACACTAATGATATTTTTATTTGAAAAAATAAATAAAACCCATAAATCAAGTGATGATATTTGACCACACATTCTTGTGTTTCTTGTTGAAGCTATTCGTACCATATAGAAGCACTATATTAACATAAAAGCTTATTCTTATTTGACCAAAAAATAAAAACATAAAGTTCTAAACGGTTGTATTTCAAACATGATAGTTAATATAAAATTATTTGAAGACAAACTAGTTTAGTTAACACCTATGCAGTTGTGACTATGACTAATTGTGATAGTAATTATGATGGTTGTTGACTAATGATTTTGACCACTCAAGAAGAACAGAATAGACCCAAAAATAATTAGTTGAGAGACAGGGCCCACAATTCTACATAACTCTGTGGCCGAAACTTCACCAAGGCAGCTTCTGTTCTATTTCAAAGGGGTTGTTGTGTTTCTTAAAATGACAGCCATTTTTATATGTATTCATTTATCTTGCAGTGGTACATTTTAGAACCACCAATGCAAATTTATGTGAGAAATTTCCTGATATTCATACTCTGTCTGAATTGCCCTGTTTCATTCCACATAAAAAAAAGTACTAGTCCTTTTGACATTTTGTCCCTAAATGTATAAAAACAAAATTTTCTAGTTGTTTCTCAACTACTACTCACTTTCCGCTCTGCTATATCACATGTGAACAATTATTATGCCTCTTCTTATTACATAAATCTCTATCTCTTAGTTCTCTATCATATTTTAATCATATATAGCTATACTTCAACATTCTTAATGTATGTATATGTTTTGGAATATCAGCGTGATTTTGTTAAAACTTCAAAGTATAATTTTAACAAAATTACAAGATTTCGTTAATTTTACCGTTAAATTATCACTTTGAAATATTTTATAGTGTTAATAAAGAATAAATAATCATATTTTTTTTCTATAGATGAAACGTGTAACATCAAAAATTTCACACTTAAAATGAAGATTTTTGTTTTTAAATCTAAATCATCTCATAAAATATCATCTATTAATATTGATATAATAAATAATTATTTAATTCTTTAAATATGTGAGACATTATCACTTAAATCTTTAAAAATATTTTAAAAATTACATAAATATTTTATAATATGTCTTCTATTAATTACATAAATTATATAAATAAAAATTACATAAATATTTGAAAATATACGTTCCAAAATAGAAATGTATAACCAAAGATACATTTAGTTATATATTTTAAAAGTATAATTACAACGTTCTATATATTCAAAAATTAAAATGATTGTATATTTGTATATTTAAAAATTAAAATGATTGTATATTTGTTTATTGTTTATTATTTTAGAAGAAAAAAATAGATGTAAATATGAGAAAATTATTAGCTAGAATGTTGATTGTTAATTTGAAAGCATTTTAATTTTGTCAGCAAAAAATTTTCTGAAAAAAGAAAGCGAGGTTAACATAAACCATATAACAATATTATAAAGAAGAGATTGCTTTTGGATGGGGAATCTAATTTGAATGTGTAAAGAATGCATAAGGTTAATTAAGTTGATAGCATATAATGATGTAGATATGGATAAGTCACTGAACAAATGGACAAGAGTTATCTATAGACGTGTCCTTGCCCTGTTGATGACTTTGTTCCATTTGGGCCTACAATCAAAATGAAAGTTAGAATTAGAGATGCCAGGCTATAAAGCCTAATAACAATAGCTCGTACAAACCAACATGCTACGTACGATACTAATGCAATAAGGGAGGAAGCATTCTAAATTGCTTTTGTGTAAATCAACGTATGTATACACACAATTGATTTGGGAATCGATCCCGTCCAGGTCAAAAAGATAGGATGGGGTAATGTTTTAATGTCTACTATTTATTTATTTTACTAAATAAAATAGAAAATGTGTATAAAAATGAAAATGAATAGTGGAGATACAATATTACACTCTCATGTTTTTTTCTTTAGCATGAGGGATCCATTTCGCAATTGATTTACACATTTGACATTTCCAATATCGAAACTCAAATCCACACAAATTCCAAATCATTAATTTAGTAGTAAAAATATACACATTAAATCTACATATTACAAATCTAATTTCCGTTTGAATCAATAAAATAAATTTATTTATATATAAAATTTTAAATCTTTTTTACTTAAACTAGGACACCATAATCACAGTATAAATTTCTTTGGTAAGAAAAACAACACATTCACATAATGTTTGTCAAACAAAAAATCCAATAATGACCACGCGCATGAGTTACTTGGCTTAAGTGCTTATCATGTCAGTGGCTTTGCGGTCAAAAGTAGATCGTAAGATTAATTTAATTTAATAGTTGAGATCATCAATCCTATTCCTATTAACCGTTGATTTAATAACAACATTTGGTTTTAGAGACTTGAGAAATACCAGCATCCACAATGGTATTTTTAAAAATCTAAAAATAAAAATTTAAAATCTTGACTATTCAATCTTCGGCAAACAATCACAAATTCTTTAGGTGCATGATTAAGTACAAATCCGGGTAATTACCCTTTAGGCACCAACAATGGAGATGCTCTAAAAAAGGAGTTGAGTGGATGCTATAGGTAGTTTAGTTAGCTTCTTTTGATACCATTATGCAAGTTACTAGTATATTGGCTGTATTTACCCAATGATGCATTCCTTGATCCCTATTTTACACACAAAACTTGCTAAGAAACAGAGGTGCAAAAAAGTTATTCAGTGAGGGGACTGTATATTTATGTCTACTTCCTATCTTATAGATATTAACACTAAATTACAATGTACTTGAATTTAATATAACATTTCGGATTTGTGATTTAAACATATGGAAAACTGTTATTTTGTCAAAACTAGGAAAAGTGTTCACTAAATAAGACAATCATAAATCCAATTTTTAATTTTAAAAAATCACAACTTTTAGCTAGTACTTCTAAAGATACGAAAAAGCACTGTATGGTAACTACCAAATTTGACTCTCAAGCAAACTCATCATATCACCAAGAATTATTGTTCAGCAGGAATATAGCTGTCACTTTGAAAACTCATATTGCTATGGACTATTACAAACTCATCATAACCATGGCATCATGCATCTGTAACAAATAGCAAACCATAACCAATTCAAAGTGATAAAAGCAAAAAAGAAAAAAAAACAGGACCACAATGGGAACAAAGTAGCATCCTAAAATCAAAGGCTTACCCAAATATGGGCGGTCATTTTCATAAAATTTTACTTGTCTTTACCCTTTGATCATATTTGGGTATTGGATGCTATTTTAGTGAGTCAAGAAAACCAATTTTCTCTTGATCTTAATGGCAACCTAATTTGTCAACATAGCTCAATTATCACTTTCTTAATATGATATTCAAACAAGAGTCATAAATGTTAGAATTTCAGAGATAATTCTATATTCCTAAAATGAAGAGTCAAGTACCACAGAACAGCTGGTTGAAAATTTAATTTGAAGAGTTTTTTCCATCTACATCTTATGCTAAATGCATTTTCTATTTTGACTTATTTATCTTAGCTAGGTTTTCCTAAGATAGCAATCATAGATTTTGTTAAACAGTAATAATCTTTATTGAAACACAAAATATGACACAAAATAAAACACAAATATATTATTGTATAAAATACAGTTAAAGTAATATTTTGTTTTTCATTAAATGTGAAAGTGGTGTATTTATGTCCTATTTTGTGTAACAGTGTATATTCTAATAATATTACTTTGTTAAAAGATATACTTTAGAACTTCAACAAAATCAAAATAATTTTAGGCAAGCACTGCAATAATTATTTGTAACCACTGACAATAATTTTTATAAAGTCCAATGTCCTCCTTAATGTCAAATTACAAAATCGAGTCATTTGACCATAGGACTCTTAAATTTATTGAATACACATCAAATTTCAATCTTTTCCAGCAAAGGTTATCAAATGCAGGGTTAAATATGAAACACCAAGATTGTAGAACTGAACAACTTTGACACCAAAATCGTATTCAAACCAATATACATGAATTATGAGGTTTATAGTCAAGATTTCCAAACCTTGTGTGTAGCCAAATAATTAATATCTAATTCAATAACAAAGGAAATGGCTCAGATGCAGATCAGACAAAACCAATTGGAATGAGTAGAAAAAATAAACATATTTGTAAAATTGGTATGTTACTCAAAAGATTGCTTTATCTAATGTAAAAGAAGTTTCATCTAATGTAACTCTAGAAGATGCATTAATGGAAGAAACCCAGAGTACCTCCAATGTCAAGATACAAGGAGAACCCATTTTTTTGATTGGGTTTGGTTTGACATTGTACAAGAGTTTCATTACTTTACATTAGACCCAAGGACAATAGGACATTATGTTATCACTAAAGACATTTGATTTGACCTATCTTTGATGATTAGTTAGCACCTAACAATTTCCATATGCACCTATTCTTCATGAACAAAAGATAGATTGGCAGATGTGATAAGTAAAACTAACATCAAATGTGCTTATTGACAAAAATGTGTAAGATGAGTAAAAATTGCAATGGATAGATAACTCACAGGTAGAATTACAAGTTCATAACTCATCTTTCTATGGTATCAAATCCCTGCTTCACATTAATCGACAAAGTGGACAAGGGAAACCCGGTCTCTGCCTCATTCCATTAATCTTCAAATGTTTGGCTAGAAATGTATATATAATAACTAGAACATAATGTAATTGAATTTCAATAACATAACTGCCAGAATTATGTAAAAGAGTGCTACCACATTTGAAGTAAAAAGATTAAGATTGCTCATTATTAACGAGGGCTATTAAGAACATCAATAGACACACGATTAACAGAAGGCAATCGCATTTGCTGGTCCTGAGCTCTGCTCCTCTTAAACACCGGCTGCAGTGAAGGAGAAACCGAAAACGACGCCACAGTCCATGAATCATTTGAGCTATCACAACTGAAAGATGCATCGATGACACCACCCGGGCTACTTGGTTCAGATAGGTGCTTGCGTTTCTGATGAAGACTGTAAATACCATCATGGCAAACTAATAGCTTCAGCATAAGTTTGTAGCACTGGTTCACTTGTTCCTGTAAAATCAAATCACCACCAAACCTTTTCACTTACTCAACAAACCAACACCAGATTTGAAAAAAATAAAATAATAATCATTGATACGGTATAGGAGAGAACCAGTTAAATTAAATGCACAAACCTCGCTAATCTTTAATAAACCCATGAGTTGATCAATGTACTCAGTTGCATTAAATGGTTCAATCTCTTTAATTACATGGATCATTGTAGCAGCAGCCAACGTAGAAGGAAGATAACTCATCATAGCCTTTGAATCTGGCAACAATTATGACATTGAATACACATAAGTGCCAGTAGCCTTAATAGCAAGCCTCTGATTCTATTTAATATCAATGTCTAATATCTTTTTATAAGCATTAATGAAATCTATGTTATTACTTACCCACAATGACATGAAGAAGAACCCTCTCACAACGCCACATAAACTCCCAATGCAAACGGCTCTTCAAACCAAGCCTTCTAACAATGTGTTCAAAGAAAGAAATTGGTGTCACAGGATGCATCCTCCATTTCAGAGTTGACAAAACCAAAAGCTCCATTCTCTGTATAGTCTTAGCTTCAAACATAAATCTAGAATCCTCAACCTAATAAAAAACAATAAAAAATATATATAAAAAAAACATAACCCTCAAGCTTTTAACACCAAAAAACAAAACTATGTGGCATTTCAACAAACACTTAGAGTTCATCTTAAAAGTTAAAGCATACTTGAAGGTCTAAAAGAAGTGGCACATGAGTCTCTTCCATTTTAGCAGCAAGTGACAAACAAGCAACAGCAGTAAGCTGTGTCATCCATGGCTTATCCTTTTGAAACTTCAAACTAGTGATGAATCTATCAAAGTAGTTCACAGCAAGAACAGTGGTCAAAGCAGAAAATCCATAGTGTGAACAAACTCTAGAAACCCAGTTCACGGCTTCAACACGAGAATCTTCCAAAGATCCATCAACAACAATGAGATTATTATTATCATCAAGAGAAGAAAACAAATGGGTCTGTTTTTCTTTCGAGATTAACGAAACGAGTTCATCGTGTTCCCAGAAAAGATCATTGTCAAGTAAAATCGAGGGTAAAGATTGGAACTTTTTTGTAGATGGGTCGTTAGTATTGGTTTCGGAATCGGTAACGTTTGCATCGAAATCGTCTTCGAAGTTGTTTTGTTCTTCACAGAGAAGAGCATCGAGGAAGGAAGGAGAGTGTTGTTGTTGTTCTCTGAGAGCCATCTTCTAGGAAGAAGATGAAGAGAAATGGTATCTTCATTATACCCGAGGGAGAGAAAGCAGAGCCATTTTCAACTCTGCCATGAATTTCTCTCACTAGGATAGCAGAGAGAGAGAGAGAGACGAATGAGGTAATGAAAGAAAGGGTTTTATTATCTGAGAACCATTTCACGCTTGTCGTTTTCTTTCTTCCTTTACTATTCTCAACAATTTTTCTCCCTCCCTATGGTTACTAATATTATTATTACTTTTTTTTTAGAATAATATTATAATGGTAAGATTTTTATTTGATTTTTTTTTTCTAGAGCCGAAGTAAAAGCACCAGTTGTACGGCTGTGAAAATGTTCACTCTTATAATATAGAGTGTTGTAAGATCTAGATTATATATTTACTTTGTATAATGGATTTGTATCGAAGCCAAGCCAACGCAAGTATGAGATAGATTTAAATTTTGTAATAATAATTTTTTTTTTGTTATTAGATCATATTTTTTTATGTTGTGATTGTTTGTTTTTTCAACATTTGTCATAAGAGTTTATGAATCAGATCACGAAAATAGAGTTATTTGTATGTTTTACAGCTACAACATTGTCTGACCTTTTACATCAGAAAATAAATGTTATATATATTATAGAAGTGTTGTTTAAACAATATTCTAACTAAGAAATATTTTGGTTATAAAGTTGTCATTTGTGATCTACCTTTTTTTCTTATAAACTTAATTTGTGTTCGATTATAATATGTCAAGTTCCGTTATGAAGTTTGACTTAAATAAATTTGATGGAAAAAATAATTTTTACATGTGTAAAATTCAAGTCAAATATGTGTTGATACAATCACGATTACACAATGTATTGATGAACACATAAATATTGATTGGAATGGATGCAAGGTGCATTGTGAAATTACATAGATTGCTTAAGAACTTTCTATTAAAGTCAATGTGGAAGTTGCATCATAATTTTCAGCACAAATAATAGATTTTTGAAGTGTTTTAATTTCAAGCAGAGATTCTTAAAGTGGTTTAACTTCAAGTGGAGTATGATAGTTCTTTTCAATTATGGTTATCGATGTAGACAATGGAAGTCAAATATACATCAATTTTAATCAAGGAAGAGGTTGATAGGTTTGGTTGAAATTGAAGAATATTGAAGAAGTCTTTACTTTGAACTATAAAGGAAAAGAGAGTTGAAGATTATATGTATGACTTTAGTTCTTCATTCCAAATCGCACAAATCATAAATATTTTAATTTTGTATTTGGTTCATTTCTTTTCTTTTATACTTTTATGTTAGAGTATTATGAGATGTATATCAAATATGGGTCTTCAAAAGTATAGATGTATTAAAGACCATCGAAAATATGAGATAAATCTATATATTTATATCAAACTTATAGATATCCAAATATTATAGGTGTGTATTTTATCTCACAATAAAAAGTGTTTTAAACGTATAAAATTGATCTTGTTTTATTTTGTGGTGTTGATTAGGAATTTAGTGGAAGCATTCAATTAATATTTGAAAAAAATTTAAGATATTTATTGTAATGAAAAATCATGAGTCATTCGATGAATATTTTGATGTAATTAAATTTGATGTATAGGTATTCAATTATAATAACTTGGATTTTTAAACAAAATGTATAAATTTAGTGGTATTCAGTCAATATATTTTACCGCTTGTAAAAAATAATGTTATATTAAAAACAAAACAAATTTTTATGGATTATTTTCTAATATAAAATTTATTAGATTTTATTATATATTTTTGTTTAATTTTTTTTCTCCATCACATGAGATTTCTACATATTCTCATTTATTGTTTGCCACCTATGCTCGTTTCTCTCCATCCATCTTTGCCATTTCTCACATTTATTTATTCGCATCTCCCTTCTTCCTCTATTTAGATGCATTTGTTTGGATAGAAAATATAGTAGTTGTTATGTTATAGTAGTTGTTATGTTATGTTATAATTATTAAAAGTCAGTATTGATTGTATAGTATTTGACTCATGTGATGTAATATATAGCATATATGTAAATATGTAATAAGTAAATATTTTGTATGGAATATAAATTTTTTGTACAATTTTTTTAAACGATATATATGTTTAGCTCATTTCAAAGATGTGTGATATAATTTATAAAATAATGTAACTATGATAATGATCCTTATAATAAAAATGAGTTGATAGTTTTTTTTATACATTATTGATAATTTTAATGGAGATGATAATCATAATGCATATAACTCTAAATATCTTAAAAAAATTGATTTAATTTTACATTTTGTATTTAAGTATTTTATTTTTTTTATTTTTTTTCTTTTACACCATTATTTTGAATGCTTATTAAAAAAATTAAACATGTCATTTTAAATATTATAAATTT
>JBBPBT010000347.1:7211376-7228778 GCA_037974875.1 Cicer bijugum
AAAAAAAAAAAAACCGAGAAAATGATCCCCGACTAAACTCAACCCGCAAAACAGATGAGAAAGAGATAGATAGAGATTAAGTTTGTTTATTGAAAGCGCTATTGGGTTGATCCCAACGATGAACACCGAAGATACATCTCCGGCAGCCACCATAACACGGTGGAAGTTCGAGCTATCACGCCGGTACCAACACATTCTCGACAAATCAACGCCGCACATTGGTCAACGATGGTTAGGGTCTCTCATGGTTGCATTGATTTACGTGCTTCGCGTTTACATGGTTCAAGGCTTCTACGTCGTTTCCTACGGTCTCGGCATTTACATCCTCAATCTTTTGATTGGATTCCTTTCGCCTCAGGTTGATCCAGAGATTCTTGATGCTGATCATGGCCCTTCCTTACCTACCTCCGGTTCGGATGAGTTTCGTCCCTTCGTTCGTCGTCTCCCTGAGTTCAAGTTCTGGTAATTTCCCCTTTTCACTTTTATTTATTTATAGGGTTTCCTGATTCATTCTGTTTTTCTAATTGAGATTTCGTATGTTCGATTTGTTGGTTTAATTGAATTGTTGTTTCGGTTATTCTAACTTTCATGGTCTTCTTGTTTGTAATTGTGGAACTAGCAGATGAAATATTAAATTAATTAAATAAAATTGTTTTGGTTTTTTAAATTCATTGGTTTGAGCATCGAAAATGTAACCGTGTAAATCAATCTGAATTTGGTACCTTACGTAAGTGATTGTGTGACTTGAATTTGGTGATGTTCTCTCACTTACCTGCAGTTGCCACAACCCAAATCCAGACCCTAATTTTAAGGGATATAATTCATTTCCAGCATCTTTGGCTTCAATGTTTGTCGATGAGATGCTGGCACTCGAGAGTAAAAATTCTATTTTTGCAAATAATCTCTGCAAATATTCATTTTGGCATTGTTGCTTAAGAGAAAGTGTCTTGAGTTGGTTCGGTCAAGTCTATGGGATGATGTCTTGGTGCTAAGTAAGTTAGCCTTGGCTTAAAAACATTGAACTTCTCCTTTTTTTGGTTAATCTAAGATTCACCATTAACTGTTTTAATGTTTTCTTGCTGATCTTTGAGCTCACCCTCAATTTTATATCTCACATTTGTTGGAACTATTTAAATGACTGTAAAGTGGACGTTTTTGTTAGATTATTTTCAAACAAAATAGTTATCTTAAATAAGAAGTTTACAAATACATTGGAATTTAATACTTCTACGTTTATTTTTTTTTGATATTATGCTCTATCCAATTGTCATTCTTTGAAAGGAAAATAACAAAATGCTGTGATTATGGAGGGAAACAGTTAGAAAAGAGAGGGGGAAATAATAAGTGATTGTACAGGTGGCACTTTGTGATTGGAGGGTAAGAAAGAAGGAGGTAGTTATAAAAGGGACATAGGGGGAAAGTGAGGGGTATGATGAGTGTGAAGTCGAATTAGTGGTGCTGGGTATTGGGATTGATTCTCATCTCAGTAGGAGGCTCTCTCTCTTCACTCAGAGTGTCATTTATCTCTTATCATTCTGCAAGAAGATTCCATCAACTGTTAATTAATTTACTGTTTTACTCACCTTATATAGAGGATTCATCCTCTGAATTTGTCATTAATTCCCTTTCCGTTTATCATATTATTTATACCTATTGTTCTTGAAGTTACTGATGTGTTATTTACAGGGGTATGTGTTCTGCAAAAGTTGGAGGGTTATCTGAACGAGATTGTAGTCATGTGTGGAACTATGAATTGTCCAAAATTCCCACAGTGCAAATTAGCATTACATTATATCTATGACAATTATGAGCTCTGGAAAGAGATCTTGATGGATGCAAAAATCATTTTAGATTTCTTATGCTTGTCAATGTCTCCCGCTTACTGCGTGCTTTGCTATCTTTAAATTAGAGTTTGACAATGTTGTATTCACCTCATTACTTCTACATGAAGCTAATGTTATTTTTTAACATAAAAAATATGCTATTTGAATGTTCTTCTCTCTGAGTTTTGTGCTTCAAAGTTATAGAATAAGTTTCTTATTTATATAAGAGAAATGTTTTCCTTTGTGGTCAGGTACTCAATCACGAAGGCATTTTGTATTGCATTTGTGATGACTTTCTTTAGTGCGTTTGATGTCCCAGTGTTCTGGCCA
Source organism: Cicer bijugum (assembly GCA_037974875.1). Classification (NCBI taxonomy): domain Eukaryota; kingdom Viridiplantae; phylum Streptophyta; class Magnoliopsida; order Fabales; family Fabaceae; genus Cicer; species Cicer bijugum. The sequence goes on from JBBPBT010000347.1 coordinate 7,213,530, forward strand.
ATACTCCTCTTCTACTGGGTGGTCCTATTCACACTTACGATGAGGAGACAGATATCTCACATGATCAAGTATAAATATGTACCATTCTCGTTTGGAAAGCAGGTAAAGTTAGATTTTCATTCATGCAAAATTGTTGTCATAGATAGTGTAGCTAATATTAAGTCCATTTAGTGGTGTTTTTTTTATATGATTGCATCTTTGTTGCAAATTGCAATGATAAATATTTGGTTTTGTTTATTTTTCTTTTAGCGCTATGATCGGAAGAGAACAACAGCAGAAAGCAAAAGCCTTTCAGATGACTGATTTTTCAGGTTAAATGGAACTTCATTTGCTTCATTTAGTCACAACCACATCTAGCTTGATATCATTTGCAGTAAATTTTGGCAGCTGGAGCAACATGAAGATGTGATCACTGCCGAAAGAGGTTACTTTTTGGTCTAGTGTGGACAACTGGAAATTCAATTCCCAGTTTTAAAATTGTTAGATTTTGGACTTCCTGGAATTTTTTTAAACCTAGTAAAGGATTTAGATTTTGGTAGTGAAATATTGGGATTTACATCAGTTCTCTATCTCAATTCCTCTACCTTTATTTTCTATATCTGTATAGGTGGCAATGCATCATATTAAATAACGAATTTTAGGTAGTTTGAGTAGAGTGAATCCCCTTCAGCATTTGCAATGCCCTTGTACTGATGTAGTTTGAAAGTAGTTTTGTTGGTACCATTTGCTTTGGAAATTCACGTCGCAAACTTGACCTGTTTCTCTTTAAGAAATAAACGAAGGTAAATGTTTTCCTTACAGTTTTTTTTATTCTTTCTGCAAAAAATTTATGGTGAGCGGATTGTGCTTTCCTTACATTTCATCCCTCATTTATTTCATTAAGTGATCAATTCCTTTTAATTTACAAACTGCTGATAACCGGATCATCAAGGATATATGCGACTGTGAAATTTCATTTTCCCTTTAGGCATCGTTTGGATAGTTTAAAACTGAGTGGAGCAGAATGGAACAAAGTGGAAGGGAGCAGAATAGAAATTCCATTTGTTATATCGGCAAATTCGTTCAACCCAACTTTATAAGTGTAATTTTGAGCACTGTGTTCATCAATGAATGCTAAATTACCCTTCAAAATTTGAAACTTTGTCTTTTTCTCCTAATCCATTATAAACTTTTTGGTGTTTACCAACCATTCGTCTACATCTTCATAACCGCCTCGTTATTACGACCAGTTTTTTGGGTGTAGTTAATGATCTACATGTCTAATGCCAATGATAAAGTGATTAAGGAAAAAGAAGAGTAAGGAGTGTGGTTATTGATGCCATGGTGGTGTTTGGCTAAGGAGAGAAAGATTAGTTAGGATTTGAACTTGTTTGGAAGTTTTTGGTGAGATGAAGATAAGGTGCGAGAGTTGGTTTTTGTAGAGAGGAAAATTTGTTTAATATTCGAAGAGGTTTAATTTAATGAATGCAAGGAAAAATATATAACTTAGGCTAGTGGTGGGAAAAATACCACAATATTTAAAGATAACTACACACCATGTGATTTGAGATGAGATAGTTGAGTTTCAACATTTTATTAAATATTTTATTTAATTATTATTATTTCAATATTAGGAGGTGGTAATGTATATTTATTTAATTAAATTAGATAATTAGTAATTAATATATTAATTGATTAGCGATATTAAAATACAAGTTTATATATGATAGAAGTTTAAATACGAGTGAATATCATTGATGGTTTATTTAAGAATAATAAAAATCTTATTTGTTTATCATCCTATATATGGATTATAGTCTCTAATACAAAATATCTCATGTTTATCTTGAAGTCAATCAAATAGCAAATATTTTTATTAAATTTGGTATTTCTTCTTCTTGTACGAACTATGCTTTTTATATAATTTAGATTATTGTTTTTTCTCATATATTTTTAACTTTGTTTTTGTTTGTTTGGGACTTGACCTTATATTTAGAAAAAGGCAAAACAAATTTAGCATATATATCACTGTAAAACTAGTGGTTAGTTATCTCACAATTGTAAACGCTTGTCCACATTCAATATTCAATATGTAACCTTTTTGTTTCAATTATTAAGCTCAATATGAAACACTGGGTGTAAGCAATTAGAAAATAGCACCATGAAACAGTACCAAATTTTCATATTGAAAAACAGGGGTGCAGGGTGTTGGCAAATTAAAGTCGATCCAAATCCAAAATATAACTTGCACGTTGAATTCAAATTAAACATTGAAATAGAAATACAGTAAAAGCCAAAGTACAAATTGATATTGGGTGTAGCTTTCACTCGAAGAAATTCATAATCTATATACAAGATTAATCCATTAGACATAACAATAACCATATTTAGAACTTAAGATAATAATAATAATGATCAAGCACTGGTAACATAAAGTTGGGGTATAGCTGAATTAGTGTTTTGACCATACTTCACTGGATATGAGGCTTCCATTGCGATTCCACATTTCCCAGTAGAAGTGCTTTTCACATTACGCTCCATTTTGAAGTACCCATCTTCACCCCAGTTAGTTCCCCATGAATTCCTCACTAGCCAATAATCAACACCATTTTCAGAACCATATCCAACAACCACCACACCATGATCCAAGTCTGTCCCACATTTACCGGTAAATACACCCTGAAAAAAATTATAATACTTATATATATATATATATATAGTTCCAAATTTAGATCAAACACATCAATTTTATCTTATTTATTATATTTTGATACAGTAAATATATAATAGTCCAAATAATGTACTAAAATTATAAAATGATTATGAGTATCAATTTAATAAATAATCATTCTTTAATTTTTCTATTTATTTATATAAAAGTGCAATTAATAAATGGGAATGCGTGAGTATGAGTATGGAATTACCGATTGATACAATTGTAAAGCCCTGCCAGAGGCCTCAATAGCAACACTCACAGGTTGATGAGCCACAGCTTTCTTTAATGCATTTTCATTGTATGATGGAACATCTTCATATCCATCAATGCTCACTACTTTGGCATTTTTCTGCAACATTACAAGTACCCATATATCATTAGAAATACTATTTTTTTATTCACAATCAATCAACAACTCAAAATATATTAAAACTAACATTAAAGAGTGTGCCAAAATTTTTGTTTTTAATATTATCTAGTATTTCATGGATCTTATTTAATAACGAAGTTGAATATACTTTATTTAAAATGTTACCTTTTTTGGATCACATTTGCGTTCAAATCCGTTGTATGGATAGTCTTGGTCTGTGTCTATGCCACCATTTCCAATGATGAATTCGAATGCATAATCCATAAGACCACCATTGCACCCTTCATTAAAGGCTCTGTCACAATCCACAAGCTCTTGTTCTGACAAAGACACAAACTTCCCTGTGACTATTTTGTTTATAGCTTCAACTGTCGCTATGGTTGAGAACGCCCAACAACTTCCTGCAACATTACAAAAGAAAAATGTAAATTAATTAAAACAAAATATACTATGCACGGTAAACCAGAGCCATGTATTATCATAACTCAATGAATTTATAATTATAAATGATTGTTTTGTAAAACAATTTTATAGTAACAATGGAATTCATCAATCTAATAGTGCAATTTTTATCTGTACCATTCTTTACCAATTTTTTAAGCAAAATTTGTTTAATAGAAATAAATTAAACGCCATAAAAATAAGAAGAATTACTAATAATTCAAATTTCTAAAACAAAATACTTCATTTGTTTCACAATATAAATAATTTTAGTAAGAATAATTTTCTTATATAATATAAATAGAATATTAATGTTGTTTTTTCTATGTTTCGAAATGTTGTTTTTAATAGTTTATAAAAAAATTATTTGTTATAATTGATTTATTTTAAAAAATAAGTAATTTTCAATATGACATATAAATATAAAATTACTTTTTATTTTTTTTTTTAAAATCTCTAAAAACAATCTCTTAATTATGAAATACTAGAATCATCTTTTTAAAATATGAAACTGTTGGATATTCAATTATGAGTCTTTAGTCCCACATTGATCAGGAATGGAAGCTGTATTAGATATATAAGGAGAATGATTCATACAACTAATGCTTTAAAGTTTCGGATTGATATATGGTGTCTAAAATATTTTGTCAAAGTGATTTACTTCCTCTCTTATGTTATGATATTTGATTCTTTGAGCATTTTATATTTGTCTCAAAATTTTAATTCTTTTAAAAAACTACTAATATGTAATTAATGATATATTTCCTTTTGTATCCTTACAAACTTAAAAACAAGCATTAAATAAATTTTAGTTTTACTTAATAAATAGAAGATATGAAAGACAAAACCAACATAGTTTAAGGACAATACGTGTGTAAAATGTTTAAAAGATCGAGGTTTAAAGACAATCAAAGTATAGCTTACGAAGTAATAATTAATGCTCAAATGTGTTTTTAATCTTCTAAATAATTATGCCTTTTATATTTTAAGATATCTTTTTGAGCTTATTTATCTTATGAATTTAGAGATCAAATTATGAGCCCGTGTTTATGGCTTCACATTTCTTTTATTCAAATCAACAACGCATTTTATGAAGTTGTAATATGATAATATATCTATGTATATTGAATATTAGTTTTATTTCTTAGCTTAAGTATGCATTTTAATTTTAATTCATATGTATTATTTATTTCGATTTAAAATATTATATAGTCTAGCTAAATTTTAAATTGTTTCAAAAAATACGTTCAATTAGCAATTTAGCTATTTATATTGTTAATAAACTATTTTAGAAATATATGTATATGATTAATAGTCTAATATATAAGCAAGCAACCTTTATTGGGCAAAGATAAAGTTTGCTTTTTTATAAGAAAGAAAAAAGTTTGTTATACATAGAATTTAAATGAAGTCCTTAACCGTTAAGTAACCTTAGAAAATTAAAGAAATAGCAAAATTATAAGAAAATAGAAAACAAGTTACCACAATTTCCTTGATCTTTGATATGAGCAACGGCACCTTTTAACCTCCAATCTACTTGCCCCGGTAACTTATCACCGGAATTATATGTATATCGGTGGCCGGTGATCTTAGTTTTCATAACCCTACGTTTAGCATCACTCTTCGTGCCTAAATACATGTCACGATATTCCTCATTATTTATGTCCGCAAACTTGTTCAACCCAACTTTATAACTGTTATTTTGAGCATTGTGCTCATCAATGAACCTTAAATTATCCTTAAAAATTTGAAATCTTGTGTCCTTCTCTCCTAACCCATTATATATCTTTTGGTGTTTTACCAACCATTCCTCGTACATGGTCATTACTTCCTCATTACTACGACCACTTTTTTGGGTATAGTTAATGATTGACATGTCTAATGCCAATGATAAAGTGATTAAGGAAAAGAAGAGTAAGGAGGGTATGGTTATTGATGCCATTGTTGGTGTTTGGCTAAGGAGGGAAAGATTAGTTAGGATTTGAACTAGCTTTGGAAGTTTTTGTTGTGACGAATATAAGGTGTGAGAGTGGGTTTTTTATAGAGGAAAAAATTGTTAAATATTGGAAGAGGTTTGATGAATGCGAGGAAAAATAAATAACTTAGGCAAGTGGTAATCAATACAATTGTGGTGCCAAAATTATAATATATATTTTAAGAAAACTGCCATGCCATGTGATCCATGAGAGAGTTTTATTCTCTCTCTTTTGATTTATGAGAAAGTTGATGTTGAATAATTGAAATCTAGAATTAGAGAAATTAACCTATTCCTTACATTATTTGGCGGATTAGTTATTTTATAAGAGACACTTGCTAAAAAGAAATTATTGTTACATAATAAATTTATGTACTTAATTTTGATAATACAATTATAAAATTATTATTATTATTATTATTTATTATTTATTATTATTATTAATATTATTATTATTGTTATTTATTATTATTAACTCATAGTATACATAGCATATATTGTTTTGAGTCGGACTTAACATAAGAGTGTGTAATTTTGAATCAATCCAAATCAATTGAATGAGATTAATTATTTTTTTCTTCAAAATTAGAGCCAACAACCATCCACGGTAGAATTTAGATTCGCTTGCTACCGTAATTCATTTAGACTTTCAACTGTGACTACTAGATGAACAAAAAGGAAATATAGTGGTGACAAACATTCTAACTCATATGTATTCTCATCCTAAGCCACTTGATGAGAGTCATATCATGATTATGGCCACCAATTCCCTTATTAGAAGAACACGTGCCCTTCATCAATGGATAATTTAAAGATCATAGATTCTCTCTATAGTGATCATAATGGAAATCTTTTTAAAAACTTTAGAAGAACTTGGTACATAAAGAGGACACAAAGGAACATATGAATGTTAACTCTAAAATATCTCATAAAATTATCTGACACCCAAATAACAAATAATCATAATTCTCTTTTATTTATCGGTTCACCACCATTCTCGAAGTCAAGATGTTTCTATTTCTTTGAACTAAATATGTATTATATCGGTAAATTGAAAATGTAACACATAATAATAATTATATTATTGTTTTTAATTTATTTTAGAACAAAATCCCAATCTCGAAAATTATTTAGTTTTTAAAAAATAACTATGATTGAAAAATCCTTTCTTGAAAAATGGGATGTGTGATAGCAATGAAGATAATGAATCATTTTTTGTTCAAAAGGTTGATAAACAAAACTTTCGTTTGAGTACACGAATCGGTCTTTAAGATAATTGGATAAAATAAAGAATGGGAAGATTCAAGGTGAGCTTAATTGGTGAGATACTTGGAAAAGAAAACTTGTGATTCCTTCATAATGGGCACAATTCATTTAATTTCCACAAGTTGCTAAGGTTGGTGATGGAGTATGATTGCAACATTGCTTTAATCTGACAACCCCAACGCCCTTGGGTGGCATAAAAAGACATATATAACTGCCCAACTTGCAAGTACTTGCCCAAATCATTCATGGGTATGTATGGCTCCACTCACTTTGGAAAGAAAATAAATATTACACCCTTATCTTCATAATAATTAAATAGTTTATATGGAATTACTTTGTTAAACTTAATATTTTTAAGATTTAAATATATTTTGGTTCATGTGAATATGCATTTTTTTAATTTTAATTCATGTAATTTTTGCTGTTGGTATATATGTTTGAAATTTCAAATTTTGCTGATTGTGTATTTTTTATTATTAAAAAAATTGATTAATTTATTTAGCTATTTTATTTTAAAAATACCCAATCATAAACTCAGAAAATCAATAAAAATTCATCAAATTCAACTTAAATGAATTTTAGTCCTACATTTAACCCAGAAAACCCACCATCTCCACCACAATTTTAGATCTATATGGTTGCTCAAAACTTGCCTAGAAAAGGAAGAAACCCACAAATTGAGAAACATACACACTAGAGAAAGGAAAGATCTATTAAACTCTTTGCATTGGTAAGTTCTTACTTCAATTGGGAATAGTTCGATGAGTTCCTTTCTCATACTTCCATTGGGAAGATTCATATTCATCGTTCTGAAGATTCCTTGGTTGGATTGGATTTGAATGTTTGTTTTTCTGGGTTTCTTAATTAATTTGTTAAAATAATAAATGAAATAAATAACAAAATGAAATGAAATTAATATTTTAATAATTAATATCACACAGTCAACAAGACTTATGCAGTAATGCCAGATCAGTAAAAATTATACCTAAACGATGCGTATATTTGCAGAAAACAAAAATATATTTAAGTCTATTTTAACCTTATTTGTGTATGTAAACCTTTTCTTTGACTAGTTGTCAATCTAAAATTGTAAGTCTTTAACAACAATCTTTTAACAAAAAAAGTAATCAAGAGAGATAAAATGTATAAGCATTCCAATTACTTATGTTTGGTTTGACGTTTGTGTCTATCGTCAATGTGAGTTTAGGGATGTCTCACTATGATTTTTAAAAGTTACAATATATAATTTTTGACCCGTCATGATTTTTCACCGTGATTTTGAACTTTTGCAAAGACACTAAACTAGACATTAGTTATCCTAGATTCTCAAGGGATATGTAACTGCTTTATGGGTAATGATTTATGAACCTGTAAACTTAGTACCCGAGAAAACTAGCAAAACTTTCGGAAAATTGTATGGATGTGAGAAAAAAATGACAAGAAATAGATGTGTAAAATTGTCATGTGTCATTAGTGGAAGATTTTTTTATAATAGATAGATAAATAAATTCTGCATGTTAGTATGGAAAACCAAAGAAGACTAAAGAGAAACTGAAAAGAAAAAGGAAAAAAAAAAGACACTATATACTTCTTTTGAGAAGAACTTGTATTACAATTACAACCAATGAACAATTTTACAAGCTTCCTTCCATGATTCCATGAAGCAAATGCTGCAAACAAATATGGCATTGCTCCATGTGAACAGAATATATATATGTCAACCTCAACAAAAATGAGCAAAACAATCAGTTTGAAAAAATTTGGTAAATCAGACTCGAATACACATTTGCTGGCCCGTGTAAGGTAAAAATCATGTGTACTAGAATGTAAGAACATCAGCCTCTTCATTTGTGAGTCAACGAGGGCCAACACAGTCAGTCTTGTATCCATAATTGCAGTATATATTCCGAAATTTGCATTTATTGACATCTCAGTTTTACTCAGAATGTGTAGAGGCTCGCACACCTATCACTTTGGTGTCATGCTTTCTCTTACTTCGGCTACGCCTAGATCTGGATGTTCTAGTCTTTGTTGAATGTTTGGTTGTCTGTTCTTGTGTGCGAGTTAGCACTTTTTCATTAATTGGGATCTCAGGAGGTGCATCTGGCCATGGAGTATGTTTTGAGGGGACAGTGATGTCCAGAGGAGGGGCAATTATCCATCTGCAAGAAATTGAATCCAATGGTCAGGAGTATGCACAGAAAACATGCTAAATTGGTATACTTGAAGTTTTGAGAAGATACAAATCCACTTTATATTTGCTGGTGGACGAATTACAATTTACAAACATAAGAACTTGACTGATAAGAGCTCAAAATATATACCAAACATTTGGAAAATGACTTCAGTTTTTGACGGAAGTAGTTGGTAGAGAGTTACAAAAGAAACCAAATGGAATATCATAAGACTTAATAATGAGGCCTTTTTTTAGAGGTTCCCAAGTATCAATAGTTCATTACAAGTCAGTTACTTACAGTAGAGTATCATTAGTTAGGACTATTAGATAATTAAATAGGTTGGAAAGACAGGTACTTTAGCTAAAATGGGATAAGGGAGAGGGGATTGAGATTTGTTAGATATGAGTAAACAGAGCCATGACTCAGTTGTGAATGGAAAAGTCAGGGAGGGGTAATTTTTCTCCTATTATCCATTTATTTTGGTTCACTAGCAACTTCTCAATTTCTCTACTTGGGTTCCTAACACCTTTTGATCTTAGCCACAAATCTTAGTATAAGAGCTGAGTGAGGGTCATCTTATGTCTCATGATATACCAACCTTTCTTCTATGACACATTCATGTGTGTACATGTTGGGTCTCAATGGGAGCCTAAGAACAACCACAAAAATGGTTTGAAAACCACATCATCACACAAAATCTTGTGACATTAAGCATATAGTTCCCTTACTTATATGTTGCTCAACACTGGCATTTTCATCTAATATGGGACTTCTTACTCTCACTTGAATAGTACACATGTGTTGAGGAGCAGATCAGATTTCTCAAAAACAATGGACTAACAAGCAGGAGTTCTTGGATTGCTCTAATAGTAAAAGTAGGAACTCTGATCCATTTTGCAACCTTAGAAACCTCCAACATAACCGGACATAACAGAAACTTGAAATACCCTCCTTCACACCCTCTCTAAGAGGTTAAAAAAAAAAGAACCTTAGCAACCTTAGAAACCTCCAACATAACCGGACATAACAGAAACTTGAAATACCCTCCTTCACACCCTCTCTAAGAGGTTAAAAAAAAAAGAACCTTAGCAATGTAATTTAGCAGACTTTTTTCTTGTTTGAGATTTATACTGTATTTGGTTATTCATTATCCTCAGACTTCCCTTGTAAATTACATGAACAAGTTTATACATAACAACTGGCTTATTGACCCGTGTGTCGCATGTGTAGTACGTGTGATCGCAAATGTATTTAATGCAAGCATAAGTTTGACAAATTTCTTTATAAAAAGTTAATTATGTATATAAACCTTAGAGTGTAAATCTTACAAACAAATATTTGTCTCAATACTCAAGTCAAGATTAAGTTAGTGTTAAACATTGATGATTAGTACTCTATAGTTCTTTCATTCTTAGGCTAATTCCTGTATTCAAATTAAAATTTAAAAATATAAGTTGGGCAAAACCATGTAAACGGATTATTCAAAAATAGAATATACATATGAAAAAAAGAAATGAAATCTTCAAACAGTTTTAGATTTTATATTTATAGGGAAAGAGATAATTGTATATAAAAAGGAAATCTTTTTTATTTTATTAATTATAATATTATTTGTAGATTTAAAGAATTACCAATAAAAACTTTCTAATTGAATGGTAAAATGCGGATTGTTATTTACAATTTAGAAATTCAAGCTGTATTTTTTATTGAGTATTATAACGACAATTAGTATTTCAAATTCAAATGTCATAAATTATCACTAATATCTAATTCAAAATACTGAGATTGTTCTAACGGTAACAGTGGCATCCCAAACCCCTTTCTCAACAATAGAAACCTCCAATGTAGCCAAACAAAACAGAAATGAAATACCGTTTTGCACTCCTCCCAGGAAGAGGAAAAAGAGGAACCTTATCCATGTCATTTAGCATAAACTTTTTGTTTTTCTCAGTAGGACTAATCCACCAGGAGTTATTCTCAACTTAGTTTGAGACTTGTACTGTTATTTGGTTATTCATTACAATCCTCAGACTTCTGCGTAAATTATATGAACACATACATATCACGTGTGAAAAGATAAATTGCTAAAATATATGGTTTCAACACCAATGAAAATCATATTTGACAGCTTTTCACTGTCAATAACCTTACAGCTTATTTTACATTATATACTTTGCATTTGGATCACTATTCATTGTATTTATTGTTTTACTTTAGGTTTTCACTTAGTGGAGAACTATAGAAAAGATTATGTCAGAAGTCATAATGCTCTTATTTGTGGCACAACCATTGCTGCAAGGATACTTCGAAATACAGAGTCAAATTTGAATTCTGAAAGTTCGATTTCATTCCACAGATTCTATCAAGATTTTGGAATATTACAGAATGTTAGAACCTTCTGAATACTGTTACTAACTAGCTTGCAGGCCAACTAACACTTACCAGACTCTAAAAAATATGCATAAGTGACTCACTTAAGCTTAGCTGGCAGTGCCAGGTGTTCAAACTGAGATAGATAGATAGCAACTAGGCCTGAACTACAGCAATACATTACAAATATACGACATAGACATGAGGGGCTAACAGAATACTACTAGTCGTTCATATAGTCTTTTCAGTTTCTCCCTTATAGCTATATTTCATATATAAATGTGAGTATTTTACTTTTTCCAAGTCAACAAGACTGGATCCCTAAATGACCTGAAAATGTAATAACATGTGACATCTGATGTCTACAACAAAATGGGCCCAATTTGGCAGCAGTTCGCTTAGTCAGCAAGGTTGTGCATAGCCCAGCCACTCTGACTTAGATCATATTAACAAGTGCTTCAAAAGAACTACTAGTGGATGTTAAAATCCACATTTGGGACTGTAAAACGTGGGTTTTAACTTGAGTTTGTCCTTCTTTTTTGCATGTTTAGAGGTTGTCAAACAAAATTGTTTTTTCTCCTAAAAGCACATTAGACTAAAAGGTGAAAAAAACTCAGTTTTTGCGTTAGGCTGATAATTTCATCCCTAGCTTCCCAAAATCTTACTATGGAGATAGAACTTTCAAAACATAAATTACTCATTCCATATTCACTTTTACTTAAAATCAATTTCACAAAATCAAGATTCAGTGAAAAAAAATCACAAAATCAACATCACCAAAATTCAAGTTTGCAAACACACATAAACTGGAAATTACCATCCTTGGCACATGAGTCTAATATCACATTGTGCTTTGTTTTGCCTATGCAAGCAAGCAGATAGGTTCATGTTAACCACAGAAACACCAATCAAATAGTATATCCTTCTGACTTACCACACTGCCAAGGTACATTTAAATCTCATGGATATTTTCTAGAATCTAAATTGTTAGACTCCAAGTTTTAAGCATTGACATTTGCCTTCTAGATTTCATATTGTCGCACATCTGTTTTAAATAAATGTCATGCCACAGATTTCCATAAATAAAACCCACAAAAATCCCAAAACGCTTAAAAAAAATTCTTTTTATATTTATATTGATTGAAGGAATACTTTAATAATCGAACACAGGTAAGAACTAGTATATTATAAATCAAGAGATTACTCACTGGGGTGGGAATTTGCTGTCTGTGCGAGCTTCAACCCGCAGCCACCAAAGCAAAACATGGTGTCCACAACTCCCGAGTGGTTCTAACATGGAGGAGTCTTTCAGCAGAGACAGTGGACTGTCGATGTCCGTATCAACTCCATCTAACGCATCAATATCCTTAATCCAATCTGGTTTATCATCAAGATCCTTCCAAACCAACCTGGAATTCAATACAAACCCAGACCATTCAAGCTTTCTAGGTAGCACAGGTGCCCTGTCACCTATATAAACGGCACTCCTCCTTGCATATTTCAAGGAATCATAAGTATGCAACCCAACCAAATGATTCGTCGAATTACAAGCAGGACCTTGAACTGGCATTGGTGGGGCCTTCTCCTCTTCCACTAAGGTTGAAGATTCATCCTTATCAGATTGAACAAGTATTCCAACCGATACTGCCCCTATCCATTTCACACTCTGAATTTCATCAAATAACTCCGTACTATGCATATTGCTATCATCTGCAAACATCACAATTCCATCCAGCTCCTCTTTTCTCACAATTCTGTTCCACCACATGGCAAACAATCAAATGTTTACCTATCAACGAACTAAATTTTCAGATCATGCAAAAACATCTACAAAGGAAACAATCATAACCGTGGAAATAAACATTACCATGTATTTGTCAAGCATAATAAACAGGCTAATACAATGAAGTGCTACAATATTGCTTAGTTTTGTTTTTAACATTGTAGCATTGACACTTTTGATTGAATGTGTGCTCTGGTGTCCTACACACGTTGACGACCGACATTGACACCAATAACACATTGATTACATTCGATTAATATATTTTCTCAAATGACTACCGCTGCCGACAGGTTAGTGTCAGTGTCATATACAATGTGAGTATTGGAGCTTGATAAGTTTTTAATTGGAGTATTAATTCATTATCCACAAATTAGGAAAAAAACAGTTTCTCCCAAATTGGTATACCTTAAAGCATGAAGTCGCATTCGAGCTTCCAATTTATGCCTATCGTTCCAGGAAATTGGCATTCGTTGATTGAAGCCAGTGTGAATGATTCTGAGCCCTGAATTAGCAACTATTGAAGCTGTCTCATTGGTGACACCTCCGGCCTCCACCACGATCCACACCAGATCGTACGGTACAAGCATCAGTGAGTGCATCACGCCGATTAAGTGAAGCTTCTGGAACGTCCGCACGTAGGTCGGCGTCACTGCAATAACAGTCTTAGGGTTCTTTACTCCGAATATAACTTTCTGCTCCATCTGAACTCTCTCAATTATCCGGTGAGCCTTCATTACCTCGTCGGGATTCGGATGCGGCCACGACCGGATTCGAATCCCGTGGCGACCGACGACCACACGACTACCGGTGGAGCCGCCACCCGGAGATGAAATGTTAACAGGAATCTCAACTTTCGCGATCGGATTCGCGGTGACGGATGACCGGATGCGGAGCGGGGAGGAGGTTTCTCCGTCGCCGGCGCGGAACGGAGCGGCATAGAAATTGGTGGAGGAAGTGGAGAAGAGGAACAGGAAGAAGATACGGGAGAAGCGAAATCCTAGGGCGAGGCTGATGAGGCAGAACGCGGCATGGAGGAAGAGCCAGAAAGAGCCTACTGGAGATTTGCCGGTTGCTTCGCCGGAGGACTCCAATGGCGGCGGTACTTTAATGCTGTTGCTCCGGCGGTTCTGCAGCAATGTTGAGAGCTTCATTCTCTCTCTCTCTGACTGAAGAGTCAAACAGAGAGAAAGTGAAAGAATGTGTATTTATGTGTTGAATTTGCTTTGAAGCTAGAAATAATGCGAGGTTGACGATGGTGATGCAGTAGTTTAAATTTAAATGATAAAATCGTTTGGTATTTTCTTCTTTTTGTTGTACGTAACAGATTTTAACCTTAGGACAAAACTAATAAAGAATGTGATAACAAGAATAATTATTAATAGTAAATGCGAAATTAAGGAGTCTTATGTGTGCAAAATCTATTGGCTAAGTAGATCTATGTCTCGGTAATTGTTCATTATTGCAAAGTTGAAAAAAAATGACTCATTTAAAATATTGCCTATTGGCAACGACAAAAGATATGGAAAAGGGTAACCGTGTGAGGGAGGGAATGATAGTTATTCATGGTCAACGGGGCACAAGCATCTATATCCATTAAAGCAAAATAAATTCCTAATCTACTCTAGGTATCTACAATATTTATATATAAAAAATGAGTACAATCAAACGGGTATTATTAATTTTTTAAATTTTATTTAATTATATATATATTATAATATTTATTAAAATTGATTAAATTAAAATTTTTGATACATAGTCATATCATTACAATATTGATTATTTAATATTGATAAAATTAAAATAAAATAATTTTTCAATGTATTATATATGTATCCATATAAAATATTAATCCCAAAATTGTACGGTAGTGGACCAAATCTATACACATTATAATTAATGTTGTTTGGAAAAACTTATAACAATTTGAAAAATACCGATCATTAATTGAAAAAACATAAATTAATAAATAATAAAGAGCATAATAAAAAAATAGTAATTAGAGTTCATTAATATTTTAAAATACTAGTATATTACCTCAATCCTTAAATATAAAATTCTTCTAAAATAATTATTGTCTCTTTTAAAATGTTTTTTTTTCAATTTTTTAACTACATCAATTATTTTTTATTAACTTATTTGTAACTAATTAACATCTTTTTAATAAATACTATA
>JBBPBT010000347.1:7249977-7269153 GCA_037974875.1 Cicer bijugum
AAATATAAAAAATTTAACAACAATCTCAAACCAACAAACTTCAACATAAATATATTTATTACAAAGATGAAGAAAAATAACGAGATCAAAACAAAATCCTATTCATGCAAAAAAATTACTTAAATCAAAATCATAAAATAGAAAAACAATAGCAAAAAAAATCTAAAACTCTAGTAAACTTAGAAGTACAAAAATGACTAAATCAAAATCCCAATCATGATAAAAAGAAATAATAACTCTTACACAAAAATAAAAAATAAGAACGATTGCAAAAGAGATTAGAACAATATTAACAAATTTAAAACAACAAAGATGAAAAAAATGCATTTTTTTAAAACTAGATCCAAGAAACCGAAAAGTGTAGAACGATAAATTAAAGAGTAAAAATAGAATGAATAGTAAGTGATAACAACCTATACGAGAAAGAAGAGACGTTGGTTGTCGTTGAGACTTTAGAGGATTAAGATTAGTTGTTGTGACTTGTGAGAGTGTTGAGTGATAACAACCTAAAGGAATAGTTCTTGTGTGTAAGTGAGTGTGAGAGAAAAGAGAACTTGAGAGGTTGAAATTAGGGTTTGGTGATGGTGTGGTTGTGACAGTGGGATTGCGATTGTGTGAGTGTTGAAATTAAGATTTAAATTGGGCTTGGTAAATATCCTGCTCAATATAAAAAATTATAATTAATAATAATAATAATAAATAATAATAATAAATCTATATTCGGACAGGTCGGTCACCGACGATCTGAAATCTATGATCCATGTTAGACATATGTTCGTTTTTGATATTATTGACAAACATACATCTTGAAATAAATCTGACATTGTGAACTGAGAAAAATTTCAAGAACAACAACTCAATCCTACAAACTTGAGACAATTGCTTGGAACTCAAGAAATCAACAAAAGCTTGAAGATCTATAAGCAAATCGATTAGTAAAATCGATTCTGTAACAGGGTTGAATGATATTGTGCAGTATGGGATTAATCAATCGATGGGCAAAATTGATTTGCACATCCTATGGAAAATTAAACAAGCTATCAATCGATCAGGCAAATTGATTGGTACACTTATTAGAAAATAAATTGTGCAAGTCAGATAGCCAGTTTGCCACAAATCGATTAGGCAGATCGATTGTTTAAATCACCAGGATTGAACTGATTGTTTACATCGATTAGACAAATCGATTGGTACATTTACTGAAATTAAAATGTGCAAGTCAGTGGCATGCCTTGCAAGCTAATCGATTTGGAAAATCGATTAATCAAATCAAATCTTTAGTTTTGTTTGTCTACATCGATTGACACAATCGAGTGTGAATGTCCCATAGCCAAACCAATTTTTAATAAAGCGATTAGGCAAATCGATTTACTAAAATAAGTTTCAAAATAACCTTGGTCTGGAACATACACAGTCGATTAGCACAATCTACTAATTTACTTCTGTTGAATTAAGTTTGGCATCAATCGACTTGGTAAATCGATTGAATGAACCAACTGTTGAAATAAGCTTCAGACTTAAGTCCACAATCGGTTAGGCAAATCGATTTGTGAAAATTACTGTGTCCCTGGAACCAGTGAAATCGATTTACTAAAGCGATTGGTACAAAAAGTTTTAGAAACAGAGATGACTGAAATGGTTGAATCGATTAAGTACATCGATTATTTTGATCTCGTTGTTTGAACAAAACACGCCAAGTCGATTATGAACATCAATTCAATTATGTACATTCATCCAAGTCTGAAGAACTCAGTTAAAATAATCGATTAGTTAAATCGATTAGTTTATGTAGTTTCAAGATTCAAGAAAAACAAGATTCGCGAAATCGATTGGATAAATCGATTAGTGTGCTTTATAACTTTAATGAATTGATTGGCCAAATCGATTCATATGTTGTTTTTCCAGAAACTATATAAACTGCTTTCATACATAACTTTCATAACACATATGACATAATTGTTTTCATAACTTTCACAAAAACACAATTTACCACTAACTATTTCTCAACTGATATTACTTTGAACATCTTTTTCAGCCATGAACAACCAACATTTGTGATCAATGAGGATTGAAAAATACTGAATTGAGAAAGATAGCTTTGAGAAGAATGAAGATCAAGAACTTTGTATAATTGATCTGTTTCGAATTCTGTAAATCATTTTCTGTAACCGAATTACTTTGAGAAAATCCAGTAGTTACTGGTGGTGTTCTTCGGGGTTGAGGGCTGTCAACAAGAAGACGCTTGACTGGATTCTTGGTAGAACATTATAATGTATCTAAATAGGATGAACTCAGTTTGTTGTCCAGCCCTAGTTGTAATTGTAACATTATAATGTATCTAAATAGGAAAACATTCACATAAAATAAGCAATGATTACATATCACCACCTTTAAATGTTCAATACCATTAGAAAAATTTCCATAACATCTTGATAAATTAACTTGATTGCATGGTTAGCCATGTTGCCATAATGACAACAAATCTATGTATAGTCCATTATTATCCATATATTGTTGTGTATGAAATCATGGTATATGTGAAATAATCATACATGTTAAGCTACGTTTTACACTACCTATAATAATATACTATTATTTAATAGACTAAAATCTAATAACTTCATTCAAATTTCATCAAAGATAATTTCCTTAATTCGATCATTTGACAACTCTTTGACAAGTGTAACAAATCATTAATGATAAGTAAAATCGTATCAACATATATTGTTATTAATTTAATTACAAAACAGAATAAATAACACTTAGACGAGTAAAATATATATAAATTGATTGTTTGAAGGTTCATCATGATTTCTTTTGCTATGATTATAAATTAAAGTCAAAGACAATTTTTGAAATATGTAGAAGTTTATCTATCACAACCTATATAGTTACATGGTCAACTATATGTGTAATTTCAAGAGTAACATCTAGAAAAGGACTAAACCACCAAGTTAGCCTTGACTTTGTGAAGCGCTCTCAAAAAACATCATCAACTTTATCAATATTTCATAATAGTCCATGACTTTGTTAAATGTTATTCAATTAAGTCCCTCTTTCGACATCTGTTTGATGAAGCCGTCAATGACATTGACCTTGATTTTTGTAAGTCACTATAAAAAACGTCCATGTCTCTATAAGTCTTTGAAAGTAGTTCCCAACTATACCAAATCTTATTCAATTAAAAGACTAACTTGATGCATTCAACAAAAAATAATATTGACTCTTCATTGGTTGCTTCAAATTGATTTTAAGTGAGTATTATTTGATACACTTAGAGATTATTTGAAAATATTGATAGAGTAAATACGTTTTTTAGAGTAACTCACAAAATTCAAAGACTAACTTCACTACTTAATTAACCACATCAATCTCAATAATGATTTTATTAGACAAAATTATTAAAAAAACTTAATTGATTAACGTTTAATGGAGTCATAGACTATCTCAAAATATTAATAAAGTCATATACAAAGTCGAATACTAATTCGACGATTTGCTCTCAAAAAAAAAATCACCTCAAATCATTTATAAGAAATATTTCAAAATTTAAAATAATTATTTATTTTATAAAATTGTTGTTCATTTATATTTTGTTGATTGTTTATATATTATGATGAATAAAAAAAAACTATATTATTAATATATGTATAGAATATACATTTATTTTTGTAATGATCCGTGGATCGCGCGTGTATGGATGTAGTAAATGTACAAGAAATAAATAAATAAATGTAAGACGCAAGGAGGGAGCAATAGTTTTTTCCGAGGATAAAACGGCAGGTCGTTTGTGAAGAAACAACAAAATATCCCCAAATTGACCGGTCTGAGTGTAAAGTAATTGTTGGCGTTTTGGCGGCGATGGGTTGGTTAGTGAAACCCATCGTTCCCTCATGAAACCCAAACCCAAACCCTTCTCCTTCCTCTCTCACTCTCACATCCACAACAATCGCCTTATCCCATTTCTCGGACCAAAACCATATCTACTCATGGCACAAACCCCAACTTCTCCGGATTCAATCCAATCCCAACAACCCGAACTTAGCCTTACCGCAGACTCTCGTGTGGAGCGCGCCTGGGCTCATTGGACCAACTTGGGCCGGCCCAAATTGATAGTTGCCCCCATGGTCGACAATTCGGAGCTACCCTTCCGATTGCTATGTCGCAAGTACGGTGCACAGGCTGCTTACACTCCAATGTTACATTCTCGTATATTCTCCGAAACTGAAAAATATAGGAACGAAGAATTCACCACTTGCAAGGTATTTATAATTTACATCTTCTACAACTACAATAACATTTAAGAGTAAATCACCGTTTTATTCCCTTAAAGTGTAGGACCGGTCACTTTGATACTTGCCTCAACCAAAATTCCAATTAGTGGCTAGAGACTATTTTGACATTAAGTTGTATTTTTCAGGAATTTTTATGATTGTAGTCAATTTTATATTTCAAAGACAATTTGGATGATTTGAGGATTAATTTGTTTTTTAGTTGGTCAGAGACCAAAGTGATAACCCCTACATTTTCATAGACTAAAGTGGTAGTTTACCTTGCATTTATAATAGTGTTAATGTTAATTATTATTGTAGTTTTGTTGTGACTTTTGGGTGTAATAATTGTAGGAGGATCGACCACTTTTTGTTCAATTTTGTGCCAATGATCCTGATGTGTTGTTGGAAGCTGCACGCAGGGTGGAGCCTTATTGTGATTACGTTGATATTAATCTTGGGTAATCTATTGTTTGTTTTCACTATTTTTTCTATTCACTTGTGCATATTATATGTGAGTTGAAGGAGTAGGGAATTAATGAGTGGTTGATTGTAACAAAATTTGTTTCAATTAGCTAATGCTATCATATACCGCAATTTGAAAAACATGTGAATACATGATCTTTGAGCATTGGTTGCCTTGTTTGATATACTAGTTGCTATCATTGAAATATTCACATATACAGACACTATATATGATATAGAAACTAAACACACATTCAGTCCGTAGTGTCGGTGCTATATAGGTTGCCGTACTACAATTTTTTTGTTCCTTCTAGAGTGAGATTTTAGTGCTCCATTTAATGTGTATAACATTAAACATGTTAAAGTGAGAGATGGCGAATGAATTGTGCAATTAAAGTATGTCACAGTTGGCCAATAACCATGTTTCCTAAGTATGTGGTTAATAATTTAATCTTAAACTGATGTGTGGGCAAGAACATTTGCGAGTGAACTGAAAAATTAGCCCTTAAATTGGTTTTTGTACTCTGAGGGATTTGTCTCGGATGAAGGATACCCAGCGTACGCAAAAAAGTGTTATAAATTGAATAGATCAAGTATGAGATTTTTTTGGTGGAAAAAATTCAGGAGTATTTTGGTATTGCCTGACAATGTAAATGATCTAGCAGTTTTGGATGTTACCTTTTTGATGTTTGATCATAATTAAAGTTTTAGTGGATTTATTTTCATATTTTGTGATTCTATAGGTGTCCTCAGCGCATTGCTAAACGAGGAAACTATGGTGCTTTCTTGATGGATAACCTTCCTCTTGTGAAATCTTTAGTGGAAAAACTGGCTCTGAACCTCCAAGTTCCTGTTTCATGCAAAATTAGGCTCTTTCCAAAATTAGAGGACACATTGAAGTATGCTAGGATGCTTGAGGAGGCTGGTTGTTTGCTTTTAGCTGTTCACGGGCGAACGAGGGATGAGAAGGACGGGAGCAAATTCCGAGCGGACTGGAAAGCCATCAAGGCTGTAAAGGATGCAGTCAGAATCCCAGTTCTTGCGAACGGGAACATAAGGCATATGGATGATGTTAAAGACTGTTTGGAAGAGACTGGCGTAGAAGGGGTGCTTTCTGCGGAGACTCTGCTTGAAAATCCAGCTCTCTTTGCTGGATTTCGTACGGCTGAATGGGTGTCTGGCTGCGAAGGAGCCTTTGTAGATGGGAAATTAGACCAGGCAGATCTGTTAATCGAGTATTTGAAGCTTTGTGAAAAGTACCCTGTGCCGTGGAGAATAATACGCTCCCATGTTCATAAATTGTTGGGAGATTGGTTCAGCCTTCAGCCCCACATCAGGGAAGATTTTAATAAACAATATAAACTGACATTTGAGTTTCTTTATGACATGGTGGATCGACTTAGAGATACTGGTACAAGAATTCCACTTTATCTCAAAGATACACAAATGGAACCTATTGAAAGTTTGCACAGATCAGTACAGCTATCTTCAAATGAACATTTAGAGGTTCAAAGTTAAACCAGAATGTTATTGAAATATAGTCTGTGAGCGGAAGACACGGCAAAGCCAGCATAGCATGGCTACACATATAATTTATTTACAATTTTGTAACAATTAGAAATCCGATTGGTTCAAATCACTAATTTCTTGTGTTGTATTTGACTTCATTCTTATGGCAATTGCCTATTGGCAGTGGTGTTGTACACATAACTGTTAAAATGCAGATTCTTTTGCTGAGTTCACAACTTTGAATCAACATTTCATAGCTTGGATTGGTGTATGTTTGTGACCACTTTAATATTTGATAACATGTCTGCCTATTGGAATTGGATGTGCGTTGCTTGTTCTAATTTGTTTGTCTTAACCTTTATTTCTCTATTATTACATCGAGTGATACGTTAAAGTAGAGTGAAGCTAAATAATTTTATTTTGGATTGGATAATATCATGACAGTGTGGATACCCCAAGTCTAGTCTTGAATCCGAAAGAGTAAATACTAATATTTTAAGATTGGACTTGACTTTGACTTAAACATTATTCTTAGAAGATTTAGACATACAAGCAGGAGCTTACTTACAAAATGCTTAACTTAATTCATTAGAAAGAGAAAGTCACTCATGCACGAAATTTTTTAAGAGCTTGCTGACTAGATGCTCTCCATAGACGACTCTTTCGAACTTCTTGAGGCCATTTGTCCTCATTTTATACGTATCGAACGGCTCTACCGCATTATCGAAGTTTGTCTGTGCACATAATAGTGGAAAATGGTTTAAGCAACGGGAAAAATAAGTAAAAACGAATTATACCAATTTGGACTAACCTCATGAAAATACGCTACACTGACTCTATATTTTGAGTTGTTGTTTATCACCCGATGCAATGTTGACTCGTACAAACTGTTGGAGTATATCTGCAGTTATATATCTTCCAAAGTTACTTAAGATACCTAAGCATGTCCCCAATGTTGCACACAAATTTTCCAGGAATAGGAGGTGCAAATATCCATTCGCCAGATTGGTTTCTTACCTTCAACAATTTTTGAGCATAAACATGGTTTAAGCAAATAAAATAAACGATTTGTATTAGAGACATATCAGAATTTTCTAAACATAACTTGGTACCTTAAAAAATTGTCTCAACTAACCATAATAAAAGAGAAGAACTCCTGCTAAAATTGCCATCAAGGCAATAGAAGTGAAATAGAGAAAAGCATGCACCAAATGATATAGTAAAAGTATCTATTAAACAAAAGGACTAATATATTGCAAACCTGGAGTGCATTTATATCTTCATTTTGGTTCAACGATATCAATAAATCTGTTAAGTAGCAAATAAAATCATTAACAAGGACTAAAAATTTATTCTAAACTTATCATATACGATATATGTACCATAATCCGTGTGAGCTCCACTGGATATGTTTTGATTGAAAGATATAGAGAAGAAAAGGGAGCAAAAACAAAAAGACATCAATGATGTAAGGTTTAACAAAAAGAGTTAAATAAAGCAAACATTTAAGAGATTCAGGTCATGGATTGATTTCATTACTATCCAATGTCCTTTACAGTGGATACAGTAGGGTAACCAATCTTACGCATTATCCAAAATGCATCACCAACTATATGACCTTCAAACTCATTCACAATCCAAACATGCAAACAGTAGACCCATTGTTCCATAAAGATTAACCTCATTGATATATATACATTGAAGATTCTTATCTCATAATTCTAAAACTAATGTGATTTTGTTTCCCCAAATCAACCCTCATTGTTACAAAATGATTAAATGGAAGGTTTCTGAAAAATTTCATTCATTGATTGAACAAAAAAAAAAAAATACAATTGAGGAAATTATATATATAGGGTGAAATGTGAATAACTATTCTTCACATTCCTTCACAAACTCAACTAACTATAACAAATATAAAACTAACTTATAACTTACTCATGAATCATAAAGAAAAAATGTTATCAAACTAACTGCTTATCTAATACTCATTTACAGAAAAAGGACTAAAGAAAAGTGTAAAATCAAAAAGTTAAAGGAAAAATATAAATGGAAATATTACCATATATAAGAAGCCTGTATCAGTACAAGCCTTATCCAATTGTGTAACAACATCTAATACAGTAGGGTCCTCAGCCATTTTTGGGTCATCTGATTTGGCTAAAAGAGGACTAATATCTGCATAATTATTGGACAGGAACCAATACACAAAAGACATTGATTGAATACTTTATGAAATTAAAGGGAATTATTTATGATAATGAAAAGAGTGAAAGAGTTTACCAATTATGGGGATGGAGCTAAAGTCAGCAACCATGGATGGTTATGTTGTTGTGATTAGATTACTTACTATATGCGGATTTTATAGAAGCTATCAAAATGTGGAGGAGCCTTTATTGATTGATGAATATTACATGTTTATGTTTTGTTTATATTGTGTAACTAGTACTACCACTGACAGTGGCAGTTATAGCGGTCAAAAAAAAAACTTCAACTTCAAATTTTTTTTAATTTTTTTCTTTTATTAAACTTCTAAAATTTGACCCTTATTAAAATATATATGTATTTTAAAATTTTGGCCCATTATTTCGTGAAGTTGGTGCTCTGGGGCTTATAGATTCTAATATTTTGTTAATTTTGAGATTTTTTTCTTGAACAAATTTCACCCAAAAAAAAATCAAAAACTTTTTATCTAAAAAAAATCAGAATTTTTTATAAAAAAACAGACATTTTTTATAAAAAAAAATCAGAAATTTTTTATCTAAACAAAATTGGATATTTTTTATAAAAAAAAATGAATATTTTTTATTGAAAAAAATTAGAAATTTTTTATCAAAAGAAAATCGGACATTTTTTATCGAAAAAAAATTGGACATTTTTTATTGAAAAAAAATCGAAAATTTTTTATCGGTGAAAAATTTGAAAAACTTTATTTTAAAAAAAAATCAATTCTTTTTTTTTTTTAAAAGTTGGCCTATAAATCCACTAAATTTTAAAAGATTTGTTTTTTGAAACATTTTAAATTATTAATTTTTTTATCCCCTCCAATATGTGGGATGAGTCTAATAAATAGTGGGCGTTAGTAGATTAAACTACATCTATGAGACCAAGCCAAACTTTTATGCCTCCATGGGCCAAATTGTATATGTATTTTTATATAGAAACAATTGCTAGATATAAAATTAAAACTTAATTGCAGTTTTGGTCTCTCTATTTTAGTTAAATTACGAAAGTAGTCCTCCCATTTTATTTATCTCCAATTTTGGTCCCTCAAACATAATTTTAGTCTAAAACTTGATGAATTTTTTTTTTTCATTTATTTAAGTCACACAATGCCTCAAGATCTCATTTGCACCAATTATACATGAACTCTATAATCATAAATAGTGTAATATGACTTTAAAAAATGAAATTTCATAAAAAAATTTATCAAAATTCTGTTTGGGAGACCAAATCTGGAGAAAAATAAAATGATAGACTACTTTCGCAATTTTGCTAAAATAGGAGGACCAAAATTACAATTAAGACTAAAATTAATTTGGTCGCCGGAGTGAATAGAATGGATGAGTCAAAAAGCAAACGTATAAAAAGATTATGGGATCAATTTTCAGCTTCAACATAATTTTAATAATTATTAATAATATTAATATAATATGAAATATTTAAAGTGAAAAAACTTACTGAAATTGAACCATATATAAAGAAAAATAAATATATACTATAGTTTTTTTTTCTTAACTATTTGTTTCAAGGGAAAATGAGTCATAGTAATTAAAAGTTCATCAAAAAATAATTTTAACTGAAATTTTCCAAAATTATTTGTTCTGAAGTGTATTAAACCAATCATATAATATAGTGCGAGCTATATATATTGTAATAGCTATATATATATATTGTAATAAAAAAATAAAAGAGGTTCTTTTGTTTGTAGATAAAGTGATAAATATATACCATAAAATTCACACACATAATTACAAAGTTTTTAATTTGATGTCCGACATAATTATATCGACAGTTGAAGTAAGACTTAAGGACAATAAAAGAAGAGATTCTTTATAAAATACTAATAATAAATATTTAGGTTTTATATTATCTCTCTCTCTCTATATATATATATATATAAGCTTTAATTTTTTTGAAAAATACATAAAATTATTATTAAATTTAATAACAATTTTAATTTCCTTATTTTCATAAATTCTTTGTTTCGACTAAAAATAAAGACGTGATATATTTTAAATAAGATAACATGTAATATGATGATATTAACAGATTAATATAAGTACAATAAAACACATCAAAAAATTTAATTTCAACTTTAAAAAAATTCATTTTTAAAATTAAGTCAATAATATATAAATAATTAATTCAACCAAATAATTATACGTAATAAAATCGTGTGATACATCATTTAAAATATTTTAAATTTTTTTAGATAAAAATTCTTATGACATGACTAAAATGGTCTAATTTTACAATAGGAGATAATCTTGGGGGATTATAATTTTAGGACTAAAAGAGAATGTAATTTTTAAGGTGAAATAATGAGATAATCTTGGGGGATTATAATTATTAGTAATCTACAAATTATGGTGTGACTAATGACTCCTCCTTGTTGGATTAAGGACTCATATCTTTTTTGCACCAGCAAGGGGCACAACCGTACTCATTCATGCACGAAACTTTTGAAGAGCTTGCCGACTACATGCACTACGTATACGGCTCTTTCTAACTTTTTGTGGCCATTTGTCCTCGTTAGGCTGGTATATAAACCGATGGAACAAATACTCTCTTAAAGCATTGAATTCAGTGGTCCCACTAATTTCCTTCCTCAACGGCTTCGGTGTCAACGTTGTGATTATTGAATTGAGAATCGGAGATTTGGGATACACTCTCGATCACACCGGCAATAAACTCTTCCTTTATCTCCAAAACAAGAACTAAAGTCGATGTAACTGAATTTTTGTGTGTTTGATTCACCATTCTCTATTCTCTTTCTTTGTGTGCTACAACATATCCTTCATTTTTTACTGAAACCGAATCAACCTTCTTCCTCTTCAACATCCGAATAATCAAAATATAAAGAAATCATATATATGGTTCAAGTAGTTGTAGAATGAATTGAAGGTTCTTGCGGTGATTTAGGAAGCGGTGGCAGTTGAAATTTTTTATTTTCCATCTTTGATATTTTCCATAGATGACAAAGAATGTGGTAAACCATGAGGAAAAATGGTGGATCAAAATGACATAAAAAACCAGTAGAAGTTATCTATGTGATGGCCACGAGAGAAGCATAGCACAAAATCCGAACTAGGGGTGGGAATATAGACTTTGCTAGACATGAGTTAGTCTAGTTTGTCAAAAAAATTCAAGGCCAATCTTAGGTTTATTTTTTATACAAGAGTCCTATTATTTTATTTAAAAATTTATTTTATTTTAATATATTTTAATAAGTAATTAAATATATCTTTAAATAGATGAATAACTTAATATCTCAATGAAATTAAGTTTTATTTTGATATTTAATATTATATTTAAAAAAAAAAAATGACTTTATATATTAAATTATATTTTATAATAATACATTTAAATATGTCATAAACTCAATAAAATTAATATGACTAAATAATTAAAATTTGAATATATAACAAAAAGATCAAAATTTAATAAATAATTAATATAGTAAAAAATATTATTTATATTTATTTAAATAGATCAACATAATAGGCCTAAACGACTTACTATATGACATGTAGTCTATCATTTTTAACTAAATAATTTTTTTAGAAGCTTTAACCTTATCTATTTAAGAAAAACATCTAAGTCTGACGTAGACTAGGCCGTAGGTCCGGTCGGTTGGTTTAATATGTTCTCATCCCTAATTCCAACCAAGACGATGATACCCTATAAAAAATATACAGACAGAAAAAAAATAAAAAACTATAGTATCAGAACTCAATTGAGAAAATTTAAAATAAATCATATTTAATTAAAAAAAAATAAAAAGGCATGATAAAATGATAATTCTGTTTGAGCTGATAAGTAAATATTAACCTTCTAACTACTTCTCTAATTAACTCTAATTATAACTAACTAACTACTAACTCTAATGGTATCTAACTATTGTTATTCTTAACACTTCCTCCCATGCTTTTTTGTTAGAGAAAAACAAATCAGTTCTCACTTTATCTTAAATAAATAAGTCTCCGAAATCTCAAATCTAAACCACCCGTCATGTCTCACATAATTTCACAGATAAATTTGGCACAATTATTAATAACAGAAGTTGATTATTGTTGATGTTGTTTATCATGTGTTATACTTCCGCCAGCCTCAAGTATTTTTTCAGATTCTGTTCATAAATCACATGTGACAATTTTTCATTCTAATAGTTGCCCCAATTAAATGGAAAGAATGTTTAAAAATAGGGAAAATCATGGGTGGGTCACGTATACACCTTATAGACATCTTGACCGAGAAAGAACAGAGGAAGTGATATGATACTTTAATAATGTGATAGAAAATATAGAAAAATAAGAAGTGTACCACGTAAAAGAAGCCTATCTCAGTACAAGCTTTATCCAGCTGTGTAACAACATCAAGTACCGCAGGGTCCTCACCCATTTTTTGGTCATCTGATTTGGATAAAAGAGGACTAATTTCTGAATATTTAATAATTGGACAGACCTTAGCACAATAAAAGGTCTAAAAGCTGAATCTTTACTAAATGATGATTATATTATCCGTTAAAAAGCATTGAATATTTAGTTATGATAATAGAAACTTTTTCAAGAGAATCCAATATAACATGCTTTAATTAATTCTAGTGATAATATATAACCCAATATATGTATATCATATATAATGCCGAGGTCCAAATCATAGAAACTAAATCCCTCGGCGAGTGTAAGAGGTTTAGGGTTTGTCTGATTGTATTTTATTTATTAGTTTTTGAAAATTACTTTTATAAATAAATTTTAGAAAATTGTTTTTAAAAAGAAAATTTTAAAATTTATTTGGAAACTCTAATTTTGAAAATAGTTAAAAAACTGAAAAATAAAAAGTATAATACTATTTATGTGTTTTGTTTTTTTTAGTTTTAAAAAGTATAATATCAAAAATAGTTTTTAAAAACAAGTAATCCAAATAAATTTTTTAGTTTTTAAATTTTAAAATTTTAAAATATTAAAATATTAAAATAGAGTTTTTAGAATGTAAAACAAAGAAACTCATAAAGTAGGAAACGAAATCTTAGATATTTCTTATATGAGATAGAAACTTACATAAAATTAAAGACAATTAATCCCATAATAAGTAGTCTAGTTATTTGCCGGAAAAATTGAAAGAATTATATATAAAAGGTTCATTATTCAATCTCTAAGATGTAGCATTTGTCTATAAAAAAAAAAATTAAAACAGTTGTTTATGATGGCAAGAAGTGTGAAAGAGTTTACCAATTATGGGGATGGAGTTAAAGTTATGGTGAATAAAATTCAATTATGAATTAAAACTATTTGAAAATTGAACTGAACTGATTTTTAATTTAAAAAATGGAACTGAACTGTTTTATAAACCGATGAACTAGTTTATTACTTTTGAATCGAGACAAATTGATTTAACTTTAGTTTCTTTTTTATTCCTATAGGTCAAATTTTACATAATTACCCCTAATTACTTCTAAAACAAAGTCCGTTCTAGTTTTTTTTAACTAAAATTGGTTCGTTTTTTTTTTTAACTAAACTAATTTAATTTATTTTTTCAAACTAAAAATTGATTTGGATTCGTTTCAATTTTAAAAAATCAGTTCAAAAAATAATTTAGTTCTCAATTTTCATAATTCAAATCAATTCAAAAATAATTCAATTCAGTTATGCAATTTAATTCAATTTTTAATTTTTTTAATACTCGTGACTAAAATCTCCGGCCATGGATGGTTGTGTCAATTGGATTATTTATTATTTGTGAGTGGATTATATAGAAGCTAACTAAATGTGGAGTGGAGAAGGCTTTAAAATTGATTTTTTTTTTTTTTAATTATTGATAGATTAACATAACATTGTGGGTGGCATGTCACTTCACTCCACAAACTATAATTGTTTCAGAAAAGTCTTGTAAGTAGGTGGCATGTCACTTCACTCCACAAAAATGCTTCTTTATTTATTGAAGTGCCGTTTTACAAAGATATATTTTAAAGTTCATATAAGACTAAAAAAGACCATAGCGCAAACTTGAGTTTTGAATGACAATCGCAACAGAAACAAACATTTTTATTTTGTATTTCTATACTGCAACTAGTACTACTCCTAGGTAGTTACACTTCACACACTAAACTGCAATTATTAGATCATATATTATGTGCCTGCAACGTAAATGACATTTTTCTTATCGCATTTTTCAATATACTACCTCTATTTTAAATAGAATTTAGAGTGAAAATTCATCATGAATGGTTTTCGAAAAAATTGCAATTTAATCTCAGATTGGATCTTCTTTATTCTCTATTTCTCTCATCGATTCTTTTTGCTATTCACTTTATTCACATCGTATGAATTGGAGGAAATTGGTATGGTACGGAATTAAGGAGTGCTTGATTTAAAGCAAAATTTGTTTTAGTTAGTGGTTTTCGTTGCACTGAATGTTTATAAAGTTCCATTTCATGTGTATTGTAACATTAAAGTGGGAGATGTGAATGATCCATGCAATTAAAGTGTGACACATTTGGTGGTTAATTAGGTTTTCTAAGCATGTACTCAAGAGTTTGATCTTGAATGCGAACATTTACAGAGAGATGTTCTCTAAAATCGGTATTTATACTTTGAGGGACTAGTCTTAGTAGGTTGTAGATTATAGTAATAGTGTGAGAGAAAACGTTGCAGTTAAGAATAACACCGACAGTTTCAAGGATAAACCCTTGAAAGTCTATTTTAGATATAAGAATTTGAGTAATTAGGCTGTAGTTAGTTTAGGAATTAAGTAGGTTGTTTGTTTGTTACTACTCTAAAATGAAATATAAGTAGAAATATAAACTTTTCAGTTAACAATTTTACTTATATTTCGAGATAATATTTTTCTGTTTGGATACTGTGAATTAATATTTTTGCTTATATCCGATGATATTATGTTACAGTGTGCAAACTCCAGGTCTAATTTTGAAACTGAAACAAAGCATATATTTTAAGAATGGGAGACCTTGATAGATAACAAACACTTACTTTGACTTGACATTAATTTTAGTATATCTAGACATGATAGCAAGAGCTTAACAAAAGATGATAAACTTATTATTCACTACAAAGAGAAAAACAAAGTCACTCATGTATGAAATTACTGAGGACCTTGCTGACTAGATGCTCGCCGTAGACGGCTCTTTTAAACTTCTTGTGGCCATTTGTCCTTGTTTTATATGTATCCAATGGCTCTACTGCAGTATCAAAGTTGGTCTGTGCATGCAACAGAGTAAAATGATATAAGCAATGGAAAAAAAGTGGAAACCAGCGATATAAATTTGGACTAACCTCATAAAAATATGCTACGCTGACTCTATATTTTGTATTGTTGTTTATCACCCGATGCAATGTTGACTCGTACAAGCCGTTGGAGTATATCTGAAGTTATATATCTTCCAAAGTTAATCAAATGATCACCAAATCTCAGTTAGTATTCAAGAGTACAAAATACCTTAAGCATGTCGCCAATGTTGCACACAAAGGCTCCAGGAATTGGAGGTGCGGATATCCATTCTCCAGAGAGGTTTCTTACCTTCAACAATTTCACAACATAAATTTGGTTGAAGTAAACAGATATAAAATATTTGAATTGGACACAGATCAATTTTTTTTTAACAGAACTTAGTGCTTCTAAGAAATTGTCTCAACTAGAACTAGCCATAATAGAATAGAAGAACTGTTGTTAAATTGAAGTCAAGACAGTTACAGTGAGAATATCAGTAAATGCATGCAATAAACGACTGAGTAAAAGTATCTATTAAATAGAAACGAAGAATATATTGCAAACCTGAAGTGCGGTTATATTTTCATCTTGGTTCAATAATGTCAATAAACCTGTTAAAAAGCATTTAAAATCATTAACAAGAACTAAAATTATAATATAGACTTTTATCATAAAGTAAAGGTTTAGATTTATGTACCATAATCTGTGTGAGCTCCACTGGATTGTTTTGATTGAAAGATATAGAGAAGAAAAAGGAACAAAAAGGAAAAGACAAAAAAATGTAAGGTCTAACAAAAAGAGAAAAATAGGAAAACATTTGAGAGATTCAGGTAATGGATTGAATTCATTACCATCCAATGTCATTCATAGTAGATACAGCAGGGTAACCAATTATACGCATTACCCAAAATGGATCACCAGCTCTATGACCTTCAAATTCATATGGAGATCCGCCTAATGCTAAAGCAATTCCACACATAATTTTCCTTGCAAGATCTGCTCTAACCAAAAGAACAACCTAAGATAAAGAACTGTAGTTTACGCGGCGAAAAAGGTAAATAGAGTAGGAGAAAACATGCCTTTGCAAAGAGTAATATATTCCTCCATAAGAACTTTCATTTTTGGTGGATTTTCTGGCCTGCATAATGAACCATAAAATGATAGAAGATTGAAATACACACATTAGCTCCAAAAGTCATAAACATTTAGAGTTATGAGTTTTATTCCTTCAAATTCCCACTCCCATGTTTAAGTGTAATTAGTCAAACCTAGGAATAAAGGCACTAATAAATTGAAAAAACCTATTTCCTCATACCACTGATTGCATCCTTCCATAACTTTGCCAAGATCTCCATACATGCCCTTAGTCACTTCCCTATAGCACTGTAAAGAAATATTGGTGAAATAATGTAAGAAGTTGTTAGAACAGCAACTGAGTCTTAAAAGATTAAAGAAAATGAAATCACAAAATAGGAACACAAAACATTGTTTACGAAGTTCGACCCCGCCCACTTACCATTCTCTATGAGCCATACTCAACATAAGTTATGACCACTATTAGGAAAAAATATATTAGTTATACTATTTTTTAAGTATACTTAGGTTATCCTAGTGTCAACGATAACAAAGTATATCCTGATTTTATGTCAAAAAACAATTAAGACTTACATCAATAGCTTCATGCATGTCAGGTACACCTTGAGTTACATTTTCTCCAATCTTCTCATATCCTCTGCGTAAGAAATTAGGCTGGAATATTAATATAAACTGATGGAATAAATACTTAAGTGAAAACTTATTTACAAATTTGAGATGCAAAGATGAATGCAACCAAGAAAACCTGAACCCGTTCGCCGGAGTCATTTTGATTTTCGCCTTTTCTTCATACGGAAGTTCAAAGAACTGGCGTGTTACGTCTCTAACTTCTTTGAGAAGACTTTCAGGAATACCGTGGCCTTTCTGTCAATTAAGGGCCACAAGGATTGAAATTAATCTTAAACGAAAAATGGTCTAAAAGCCATGATAAAAGATGACAAAACAAAAGAGAAAACTACAAGGGAAAATTTTGCATTGGATTGTCATGAAAATGTAACAATTAATGGACTAATTAAGTTGGGGTCAAATTGGAGATGAAAAAAAAATGGATGAGTTCCATGCACAAACTTACAAATAAACTGATAGATGAAATTTTCACCCTTAGAAAATGGCAGAGCACTTATCAATTTTCTTGAGTTGAATTGCAGAATTTGAATCAGAAGAGTGTTCATGGCAATGGTTTGGCTAAAATTTCCATAAAAATAACTTATCAAATTAACCAAATATGTGAACTCAAAGCCTAATTCATTTTAATTTACTATGAGAGTATTAGTCATAGTAAAGACAACTATTTTCTTTAGTTTTTGTAGAATCAACACTGAACTTGAACTTAAAAGATGGCGACGGGGTCGGCGTTAGTTAACAGTAAATCACGTGTAACACTTTTCGGCACTCATAGTTTCCCAATTAAAAGGAAAAAATGTTAAAAGATGAAAGAATTACCACATAAAAGAAGCCCGCCTCGGTACAAGCCTTATCCAATTGTGTGACAACATCAAGTACACTAGGGTCCTCGCCCATTTTTGGGTCATCTGATTTGGCTATAAGGGGACTAATATCTGTATCATTATTGGACAGAAGGCACTGAATACTTAGCAAGATAGTAAAAAAAATCCTCAAGAGAATCCAATTATAACATGCTTTAATTCTAGTAATAACCAAGGTATATCAATATCATATACGTTTAGAACAAAATGATAGTAACTAAAATCATCGATGAGTGCAAGAGATTCACACACACAAAGGATGGTGTAAAATCATAGATTTTTGTGTTATGGAATTCATTCATAGTTGGGAAACTAATATCAAATTAAGGAGAATTATGATAATGAAAAGTGGGAAGGAAGGAAGGAACTCACCAATTATGGGGATGGAGCTAAAGTCTGCAGACATGGATCGTTGTGATTAAATTATTATTATTTTATTTGTGAATGGATTCTGTAGAAGCTAACTAAATGTGGAGTAGCCTTTAAAAGGGAAACCAGAATTGTGTTTGTTTAACATCATAACATTATTGATTTTTCTTTTTAGAAAAAAAAAAAACTTTTCAACTAGTTCATTGGTGAAGCTGTGAGTTGAACACCACTTTTATAATTTAATAATAATAAATTTATAATTATTTTTTGATTAATTTATTAATAATAATAAATTTATTACTGTTACTTTTTTTATTAATATATAACTGTTTTTTTTTAATTTATTAATAATAATAATTTTATGATTGTAACTTTTATTATTAATTTTATTACTATTAGTTTTTTTTATTTGTATTATAGTTATAAAAATTTAAGTTTATATCTATTTTAAATTAAAATAAATATATAATAATATTAATTAAAATATTTAAATTAATATTTTAAGTTATAATAAAATAAAATAAAAATAA